>CM042874.1:9899491-9980201 GCA_023658055.1 Thaleichthys pacificus | reverse complement strand
TATTAGGCTGACACGAAACTTGATATGTGCGAAGATGGAGTCAATTCTACAACTGGAGAGCAAAGACGGAGAAGTATCCTGGGTGGATGAGTGGGGACCCTTTTCTTTCTACAATTTAAAGTGGACGTATATTTCGCACAAAATAAACAGGCGTAAGATACTCATTATTTTGATTCAGTTGCTTCATTAATAACGTCAACGAAAAACCGGCCCAAATAACCTGTCCTATCTCAGTCTTTCTGCCACACAATCTCCATATCACACTGACTCATACATGATGTGTAAAACTGTGTGAAGGTTCACAGACTCACGCGCATATGTTTTTATTCATCTGAAACTGTTAGAAACCGTTTTACGCACGTATGTTTAAGAGGCAATTTTTTCCACTAGAGCCTTCGTACATTGGATCGCAGCTGTTTCTGTACCACGTTTCTCACTAGAAATGACCGGTTCAACTCAACTTGGTCGAAAATAAATCTGCGCTTTAGACATCCCAAATGTTTTTTGTGTATACAACAGGTATACCGTTCAACGGATTTTTATTATAGTAAAATAATATACACATTTTTGTGGTCTATAAAGTATCCTTTTGTTGTAGCCCACTAATTAAATGCAACCGCGTAGGCTAAAAAGCAGTAAGCTATACAGGCTAACATGATCCAGATCTGTGAATGGCGACGACCTTTCAAAGGTCTTCACTAATAACCTCACGGGGATTTCCGAAAAAAAACTACCTTTGTTTTGCAGGAATATGAGCTTATTTCTTCATAAGCCTTTTCAAAGAGGCCAGATAAGAGAAAGAAAGGATTTGGATTAAAAAGCTTCAGATTTTGTTCTAGAACATTGATACATACCTAATAGGATACTGTCGCGTTGAGGCCAAATTGGCTGCACCTGTCAATCCCACGTGCATGCCTGTGTTTGCTAATTAGTGTGCCTGTTCCGTAAAAATCTCAGACTAAGCTGGTTGGCCACGAGTGGTCAAAATGATCAGAAGTCATTTCTACCTTTCCAGAGGCGTTATTAGACATACAACTATACTGGGGCACAGGCTCCTATTCATATCCCTTTTTTCGTTCAAGCTTGCTGCGCAGAATGCATTACTAGGCTGTAGAACATCCCCTTGCTTAACCCACGATACAACAGTTAAGGGACGCAAGTTTTATATCAGCTTTGGCAGGGACATCAATTGTTGATGCGAGGGCGCACATTTTTTTCGCATTTATTGTAGCGCAAATAGGCCTATTGTTTTTTGGAGCTTCATGTAATATTGATTTTATGTTTTAGTCAAAATATGATGATCGGTAGGCCTATCATTTAGCAACTATCTTTAAGTTTGTAATGTTTTCTTAGCCTACCTCAATTCTGACTTGTGTTCATGGGTCTTCCTCCTTGGTTTATTTTGTGAAAGCCCTGTCAAACTCCAGGGAACCAAACACGAATTTATTACGTTGACTGACGACCCTTCAGATTGACGACTCTATCCTTGGTCCTGGAGGAGAGAGAGAGCAAAATAATACATTTGATAGAATTAAATACAAACAGCATAGTTTTAAAATGACAACCTTTGGTAAGGGAAGGGATTAACAGGTTGCAATCCTGATCCTGTGGGTGTAATGGTTGTTAGAGGTAGTAATGAAAGAGAGACACATTTACTATTGACATTAGGGTGTGGGGTGGGGTGGGGGGGGGGGGGTGGGGGGGGCAAAACACACATTTTTATGCGTTCAGCAGAGAAGGGAGACTGGCGTTGGTCACAGTTTGGAATGAAAGGGAGAAAACAGGACAGAGTAACACAGCGGATATCGGTCATTAACAAAAAGGCGGCTGCCTGAACTGCAAAGTGCGTTTTTTTTTCCGGGGACTATCAATCTAAATGAATGCACTGATTAGTAAAATAAATTGTTAAAACTCAAACTTTAGATTTGACTGGGGCACAGCAGATTTATACTGGGGCACTGGCACATGCACCAGTAAAAAGGGTCTAACGAAGCCCCTGTACCTTTCACCACAAGAGGCCAGCAAAGTATAGAGTTGGGGCTCTTAGGCCAAACACCTGTTCACATGTCTTTCTAGGGAGACAGAGCACTGAAGAGATATATAATGATTATGTGAGGGAAAGGAGAAGAAGGGAACATAGTAAGAGAAAGACTAGGGAGACGGGGGACGAGGAGATAAGGAGTTGACATCAAGAACCAAACGTATCTAATGAGATGGTCTCCCCTGCAAAAGTGTTTTCTAATGTTGTGTTGGCAGCTTGAAGCGATAGTGATGGAAGGCGTGATGGAATCTTTGCCTCAGGGTCAAAGGGCACAGACTCTAAGGAGGCTGTCCGGGGCCACACTCCTACGGGTTGAACCAATGCTGACTTGCAGGGGCTTTGGCTACTCTGTGAAATGTTGGTCACTTCAAGGGGACCAGGGACAAGAGCCCTAACAGGAAGATGATTCTTGGCACAGTCTGTCAGACTGCACGCTAAGATGCACAACCTTCTACCCCTATGCAACCAAACTCTGAAATATATACCAAGAAAACATGAGTATAGCTCCCGCTACGCGGTTGTCCGACTCTGTGGTTCTGGACAGAGCACAGTGAGTTCTCGCTTTGTTCCCCTGTGTTTGACTGATGAGGGATTGCTCAAGGATCTTTAGAAACCCTCTTCCTGGGAGAAGCAGACAGTGGATGGTGGGCTTTGCTTTCAGCACCTACTAAACAAAGCCAGTGTTGGGTGCATTTAGTCATTTAGCAGGCGCTCTTATCCACAGCGACTTACAGTAAGTACAGGGACATTCCCCCGAGGCAAATAGGGTGAAGTGCCTTGCCCAAGGACACAACGTCATTTGGCACGGCCGGGAATCGAACTGGCAACCTTCAGATTACTAGCCCGATTCCCTAACTGCTCAGCCACATGACTCCCTCCGGGTATACTGCAGTATTGTTTTTGTCTGTGTGCCTGTCTGTCTGTGTGTCTGTCGGTCTGTGTGCCTGTCTGTGTGCCTGTCTGTGTGCCTGTCTGTCTGTGTGCCTGTCTGTGTGCCTGTCTATGTGCCCGCATGCCTGGGAGTACAACAGTACTTAGGAATGGTTTGCTGGACCCAATGTTAGTTTCCTCAAGGATCACAATGACTCTTGCTTAGAGTCTTGTTGCTCTTGTTGGTTAGTGGTAACTGATTTAAATTGTTGTACTCGCTGTGAAATATTTTTTACTGTTGCTTGCTTTTCTACAGGTACACTTGCACTTATAGCGATTCATGTTGTTTAATTGTAACTTGTTTAACTACATGCTCTTATGGTTCTTTTGTTGGCACTTATTTTGGTTGTTCACAATATGTGCTTCATGTTTTGGCTACCCGCAATGTTTTTGGGGATATCTTGTTGTCATTATCAGTGACCTATGCACTTTGTAAAGCTCTCTCTTGGAAGTCGCTTTGGATAAAAGCATCTGCTAAATGAATAAATGTAAATGAATAAATGTGCATGCCGGTCTGCCTGCCTGTCTGCCGGTCTGTCTGCTCTTAGAGATGTGATCTCCTGTTCAGAGGCCTGGCTTTCATCTGTGGCCGCTGACTGGCAGCTTACAAGGCTCAACGTAGCTCGCCCTCGCTGTTAGAATCAACTCACAAGCAGGCGAGCGTGTGCTGTGTTCCTAGCGTGCTTGTGTCAAACTGTGGAGGGACGCAGTTTTTTTTTTTTAGGGAGGAAACCAAAATGTGTCTACAATGGTTCTGATTGGTCCATAGGAGGTATGACTGAATTCCTGGCATTTAAGGGGCAATTCCATGCAAATGTCAACCATGGAAAAATAAAGTTGTGTGCTTAGGAATTCAACCATTTCAAAATGTCCCGCTTGTGTCTATATTTCACTGTGTTTGACTGCTGTGGTCAGTTTTTGAAGGAAGTTGCAAATTGATTATCATTCTAATGTGAGGGGTGCCCCCAACACCAAATTAACATTATGCTTTGAGACATTTGGTGAGCCAATTCGAGTCCAAATGTCACATCTATGACATTGGAACCGTCCTTAAAAGCTCAAACCTCTCAGGTTTTCTGGGAATTCTTGGGCTGCATTTCCTGGAACTGGTGATGTGCAATGACGGTGTGAAGCAATTAGATGAGAGTTGAGCTGACAGCACTGACATACACACACACACACTCACCATCTTGTCTTACTGGGTTCTGGCCTCCTTATCAATAAATCAGGTCTGTCCAGAGGAATTAAGAGGTCAGTGTCGTTAGCGATTTTAAAGGCTCTCTTTACGAGGAAGCACTCCCGGTATTTAACACAGCATCGCCACTTCTCACAGAGCACAGCCCCTCTCATTCAGGAGTGAGTTGGAGAGAGAGAGACGCATGGAGGACGGAAGAGACAGTGGAGGGAACCTGAGAGAGAGAGATAGAGAGAGTCAGTAGACAGAGAGGACTAAAACACAGAAAATAGATGGAGAGAGAGAGAGAGAGAGAGAGAGAGAGAGAGAGAGAGAGAGAGAGAGAGTCAGTAGACAGAGAGGAGTAAAACACAGAAAATAGATGAAGAGAGAGAGAGAGAGAGAGAGAGAGAGAGGGAGGGAGAGAGAGAGAGAGAGAGAGAGAGTCAGTAGACAGAGAGGACTAAAACACAGAAAATAGATGAAGAGAGAGAGAGAGAGAGAGAGAGAGAGAGAGAGAGAGAGAGAGAGAGAGAGAGAGAGAGAGCAATGGAGGGCGGGAAACAGATTGCAGACAGAGTGGTAAAGAAGGAAGAGTTTAAATTCTTAGACAGAGCAAGAGGAATGTTGGAGAGAAGAGAGTAGCAACTCCAGCAGTGTGCCAGTGGGTCTAGTGAGAACAAACTGCTTCATTCCATTGATGCATTCCTTCATTTATAGCAGGGCTTTGGATTCAACAAGTTATACACAAACACCCACATAGGAGACATGCTTAACAGCAAAGAAATAACAAGACAATGTGTCTAGCGATATAGAACACAGACTTTAACTTAAATGACTGGCTTGAAAATTTTCTGGTTTTGAGGTACAGTATAATTTAATATTTACAAAATATAAAATTTGTACAAACACACTAACATTAGACTTAATTTCAGTTTAAAAACTATTTGAACTACATCCTGCCCCAAATATCATACTTTCGACATTGTCAAAGTTTTATCTTTTTTTCATAAATGTACAACATTGGCCAATTTTATTCCCCAAAAGTTACATTTGTTTGTTATTTCAAACTATTATTTGTGGACAGAATTCATTGAAACTACATGCATCCAAATTTCAGTTTCTACTCCAGCACAAACAAACATTGCTATCCAAGATGTCTAAAACCTGGCAAAAGCAGTACATATCTTCTAATAAAGCATTGGAAACATACCAGTGGGCCCATTTTAATGTCTACCATACAGCACTGACAAACGTAAAGAAACAACAGCTTTGGGGAGTCAATATGGACATTTGGTTTGCGGTTTGGTCGACCGCTTCTCTTTGAAGTCCCTCTAGATGAGTACTCGACCTGAGGCGATAAGCCGACCTGGCAAAGCCATTTTAGGAAGCTCAACTCTGGTCCTCACGTAAAAACACACAATAACTGTCTGCTGCTAGGAATACAATTGAGGATGAAACAAGTATTGTTTTTCTGCTTTCTGTAATTAAAAAAAAGAAGTTTTTTTACTTCTCTGTGATTTTGCTACATGGTTCTTACTGGAGTCCCGCTTAGACGCAGTGTGGTTCCACAGTGTGGTTCCACAGTGTGGTTCCACAGTGTGGTTCCACAGTGTGGTTCCACAGTGTGGTTGTGTGGGTCTAAAAGGCAGCCTGTTCCCTTTGCTCTCCTGTGATATGGTATGGGCTTCAAATGTTCATCACTGAACAAGGTTTCTAGTCCAGTCACTGCAAGGGGAAGTTCAGATTTGGTCGTGATCGTCTTTGCATTTCTCCCGTCTAACTGGAAACTTACTACAATCTAACCCTTCATTGGTCAGGGGGAGATGGGTTGTCCCTGGTTATACAGAACTTCACAAATGTTAGCTGTCTCTGACTCAGGGTAGGGGCAGGCCCGGTGTGGCCATCGCGAGAATCGGGAGAATTCCCGGTGGGCCGCTCTGCCCGCTCATAAATTGGGCCGGCAGATCGCCAATGGGTGGGTCAAATATGTCATCTCAAAAGCCCTGAATCTTTCAGGTAAAAATGTGGGTTTTAATTTCCGGCAAATAAAACTACGAGTCCAACGTAATGTTTATATTACATAAAGCTCAAAAAACAATTTTGCACTGAAATGAATGCAAAAAATCTTGCTCGCACGCTACGCGCCCTTGCATTCCTGTAAAGTTCCGATTTCAGCTCAACCTTGACTAGGTCCTAGGTTCACGCTAAGCCCCGAATGTTTACAACGTTTGGCTCAGCCCCTGGTGGGGATGCGCTGGTTTTGGCCATTAGACTCCCCGGCCGAAAAAGGTTCCCACTCCAGCCCTGGGCAGGGGTGATACTGGCGTCCCCGGTGGACAGTTTGTGGGGCTGTCAGCCACCCCCTCGCACCCTCCTCCATCCACTGGAAGAGGGGCATGATGGGAAGTCTCTCAGTCTCACACTGGAGGAGTAAGGAGACGTACAATTGTGTGCGTGTGTGTGCGTTGGCATGCGTGAGCGCAAGACACCGATGTGTGATTGTGTGTGTGAATCTTATCCCCCCCCCCCCTCTCTTGCCCTCCCCCCTTCCCCCCCACACACGCACTCATTTACAGGTGTGCATGTCGTTCATGCTCTCGCACCGCCGACAGCGCACGTAGCAGCACCACACGAACTTGCACTCGCAGCGCTCCACGTGGCGCACCACGTGCGTGTTGTAGCCGCGGCCGCAGCACAGCAGGTTGCAGCCGTCCGGCCCGGCCGAGGTGCGGTTGCAGCGGCGCCCCCTGGTGCCCGCCACGCCCCAGCGCCGGTCCTCCACGCAGTAGTTGGGCGACTTGTTGAGGAAGATGAGCTCGTCCCTCCCGATGGGCAGGCGCCGCTGCTCCTTCTCCTTCCGGCGGACCTTCCGCTTGGAGCGGTCCAGCACCTGCACGCTCCCCTCGTAACTCTCCTTCAGGAAGTTGCCCACGCGCTCGAACGGCGCCATGGTGCGCCAGCACGTCTTGACGGCGCACGAGCCCGACACGCCGTGACACCGGCAGTCGGTAGACATCGTCTTGGCGATGGCCTGAAAGACAAGCAGGGTCGGGAGAGAGGGAGGGAAGGAGGGAGGGAGAGAGCAGGGCTTAGGAGGTACGCTCTGTCCAACAGGTTTGGTTCACCGCTTGTTTCGGAGTAGCGGACGTTTCTAGGGACTGTTTTTGTGAGGGGGGGAGGGAGAGAAAAGGACAGTTTACTGTTGAGGGCTACCGCAAAACTAACAACGTTTACACGGACCCATCGCTGGGACACAACTCCATGAGAGGACTCTTCTCTGTCTCTGACCCAAGAGTCCCCTGTGTCCTCAGCCCTGGACTCACTGTCCATCTGTGGCTTTCCCAGTGTCAAGAGGGAGAGGGAAAGAGTGGGAGAGAAAGAGGAGGAGAGAGGTAGAGAGATGAAGAGAAAAGGACCCCCCCCTTCCCCCCAACCACAAACCTTAGGACTAAAGAATGATCTCTGGATGAGTCTAACCCACGAACCATCATGTTGCAACATCCCCCCCCCCCACCCCCAATACTTCCACTAAGTCTCCACCTCGAATGGGACATGTGTGTGTGTGTGGTGTGTGAGGGACACGTTTGAGTGACATGGTCAGCAGATACAATGCCACCATTGTGTCTAGCCTACGTGCGCTTGTCTTCATGCGTGTGTGTGTGTGCGTGTGTCTGCGAGTGTGTGTGTGTGTGTGTGTGTGTGTGTGTGTGTGTGTGTGTGTGGGTGCTGTAGACCCAGGTCAGTGCTGCTGTCTACGGGGCGAGAGTGTGTGTGAGTCTGTGTGACTCTTCCTGCCAGCGGTATGTGAAAGAGCAGCTTGTGTCTCAACAGCGGTGAACACGCATTAGTCACGCTATCATGCCTCACCCATTAAGCGCAAATGAAAGAGGATGAGTATCTGTCACATTTTATTTGCGCTCTCTCCTTCCTCATCCCTCCATACACTCTTTTCCCTTTGGAGTCCACTTTGTATTTACCAAACTGCCCACACTGAAGTGTTTGAATCCAACCTTGTCTACCACGCCACACATCAGAGAGTGTGTGTGTGTGTACACGTTTCCATGTGCATCCGCCCCCCCTCACCTGTCGCCCGGCCTCGCTGTTGTGCTGGTTCATGGTGAGCAGCGCCTCGCCCCCCTTGGCCGACACGTTGTGGACGGCGTTGTCGATGAACTTCCTGCTGAACCAGGTCCCGTACTGCGCGTGGTCCGAGCAGCCGCCCCAGTGCCAGCCCTCGGTGGGCGAACCCGTGCCCTGCAGGCTGGCGTCGCAGCCACACTCCGTCATGTTGCCAGCGCTGCAGGAGCGCGTCACGGCGTGGACCAGCCCCGCCGCCATCACGGCGTAGATGAAGGCGGTTTCCTTCGTACCTGCCCGGCCAATGAAATCAAAGGTCAGCAGGGGCAAATGTGTGCCAATGGCCAATGAGATCATCTTGTATACGGTAAGCTTTCGCATGGCAGACATTAGTGCTGTTTTTTAGGTTATTCAGGCAATTTACAATCTTTACTTTGGGTGAATAAACGTTCTAAGAGGCAGAGAGTAAATATTTCAAAGGACAGGATACGACGTTCCAAAATATGATAACGTTTTTCTTGTTGGGAAAGTTTGGATTTCAGACCCTAAAAGTGACACCTAGCCCCCATGGGAACCCGACCAAGGTTCTTCCCCATGCAGGGAGGGGAGAGGGTGCTGGGTTACACATCACAGGGTCATGGGTGAGGTGCGGACAGGCTCTCTGCGACACCACTCATCACACTCACCGGAGCCCTGAGAAAGTGGCTCAGGAAACCTTGAAGTGGCTGGAACATGTTCCCCCTGGGTCTATGGTTATTGTGGGTAAAGAAAACTATGTGATTCCAGTCTTTGTGACTGTGTATATATATTTTTTTTTCCAACCTAACCGCAATAGTGTCATACAAAGAACACAAAACATTTATGGAATGAATAAAGAAAGAAAAAATATAAAGAAAAAAAAAAATCTAAATCATAGAATGCTTGATAATCAGATTGATGAAAACAACATGTAGCCTTACTGGAGCAGACTCCAAAACCACTTATTATATTACAATATAAAAATAAATAAATTAACTCAAATAAATCTGGATTGAAATGCACTGCTGTCATTTACTTTCACAATAATTCATAATATAATTGCGAGTTCTTTTGTTGGTATTAAGTAAAAGGTTGACTGATGGAATGTGACAGAGTATGGGGAAAAGGAATGAGTTTCATGTGAAAGATTTGCTTAATGGCTGAACCATGCACTGATTCCTATCTCGGGAATCCAAGAGTCTCTAAAACAAAGAAACTGTGTCTTATATTACAGGTCGACCGTGGATCACATAATTGGGATAATCCCGCAAGGTTTAAGACCAGGGGAGCGCCGGAGCCCTCTGTTCAAAGACAAACACTTGACCGTGGAGAAGTAGCGTTGAGACGGTTAAACCGAAGCAGATGTGCGCACAGCGGTATTCCCTTGCCTACAGGCAGCGGGGGACCCAGCTGGGCGGCAAATCAAATCACCTCCTCTGACTAACATGAAATATTATCATGACTCGTCGACCACGAGAAAGGAGTTATGGAAAATAGAAGACGTGCCTCTATCTTAACGCACTCAAATCCACTCGAGGGACTGTTTTTATGCAGCACTTTAAAAAATACAAAATACTTTTAATGGCCGCAATGGGTAAAATAATTACAAGGCACATCAAAACATTTAGTAAATATAATTGTATGAATATGAGTAAATAAGTAGCCTCATAAAACTTCGTCGTATCCTAAATAATAGGCAAACCGTTATGTCTGAAACGGAATCAGAATGGACTTTGAAGTCAATCATATCGAAGCACACATGTGATTTCGCAAACCCTGCATTTGGACCACAAAGTAGCCTATTGTTTTAATAAGATTAGCCAGGTCTTACCGCTGGTTAACTCGTAGCCGAAGACAGAGAGCTCCTTGGTGGTCGAACAGTTCCACCGCTCGTGCTTGAATTGCGTCTGGCACTCGGTGATGCCCAGGCGCGCACCGTCCTTGATGCTTGGTAGCAGGTAAGGTTTCCTCTTACACAGGTCCTTCTGTTTGTGGGTCAAAGGAAGATTCGCACAGCCGAGTTTCTCCGGTACTCCCACCGACGTTAATCCCAACCACCTGAACACAACAATAGTCTGTTATTGACTTTTAAATCGTTTCCATTGCGTGAGATAGCTGAGACAGGTTCATATGGACAACATTTCAAGATAATCACCGTGAAACTCTAATGCCTGTAGCCTAAAGGGTGGTATACTCACATCCAGCTGGCTCGGCAGCATAGAGGATACAGGGAGAAGAGCAGGAGAGACAGAAAGCTGATGTGGTGTACTCCGCAGCCGCCCCTTCTCTCCATGGCCACTTCATCTACAGAAGCCGTTGGTGTGTCCGCGCATTGGATATGTCCATATAGCTCTTTCTCCCCGCGCGGCTCTGTCTCATACTAGTCCGGTTGCAAAGGCTTGGAGCCAGCAGGATTAAAAAAATCCTCAACTTGGTGAAAAAATGACAAGCAATTATACTGGGGCATCCATGGATTGACACGCGCCTCGAAAACGAACGTCCTCTATCGGGCCTGATTTATTTTGGTGTAGAAGGTCCTGTGCGTGTGTCCTTGTCCGCTGACAAACTATTTTATCCCGGAGTAAAGCAACTTAGCCTACTCTATCTGGTCACGGTGTGGTGCGTTCCCCAGCTCCGATTGGCGCGTCTATAGATTCATATTCTGCAGACGCGACTATCCTATACGCTAATTGGACAGGCGCTCGCAGAAAAAAAACTAAGCTGAAAAAGGCGCAGTGTGAGCGACAGGGACTCTGCTAAATGGTTGGCATGCGGGGAAGTGCGGGAGGAACAAAGTGAGAACACTTCTCATGGAAGGATCTCTTTGAAACAGTATCCATCTCAGGACGCAAGCCAAGACATGATCATTGGTGCTTTCTTAGAACATGTTTTATGCCTATATCTTTAACCGATTCTCTCTCATAGGCTTTGTCACGAATACAGTCAGATACAAATACATTTGATGTGACTTTATTCCAAGTTTCTTATCAATTATTGTCTTAGTTTTTGAGAGACATTGATTCAATAGAATAAATAAATTATAGAAATGGCCAGCTCTTAGGCATAAACCAAAAAATATTAAACCTATAAGAGCATTTTTATTTTATTTTACTAACTGATTACTTTTCATAACTGTAAAACGAAAATGTCTTTGCACAAATTATTCACATAATTCCAAAGCATTTCCCCTCTAAAAGATAAAAAATAAAATACCATCGACTTTGTTCTCTATAGACAAGGTTAACTACAAGGCAGGTTGTGAGTGTGGATAATGTATTTTACCGAAAGCGGCAAGGGTAGGCAAGGTGAGGGCTACCTCGGCCGGCAGAAATGTCACAAACTCCACAGGCTTTTAAAATTACCCGAGATGGAACAACAGGCTAAAATGTATCAAAATTGACGTAAAAGTTGAGAACAAGAATGACGAATCATTTCCTTTTCAAGACCTTTAACGTCGGCTTTACAAAAAGAAAAGTCCAGAATAGCCATCTGTAGTCATCACGTGGAAATAAAACTGCCTTTTCAAATAGCTTTACAATATTTATTGGCTCGTCAAAACAGCTTTACGCACGCTGTGGAATCACATAAAACTGTATGATGTAGCCTTGAAGGGCTGCTTTGATCAGTTAAGTTATATGAACTATAGGCCTACCAGTCACGGTAATACGCAGACCTTAAGTTACATGTCACTTTGAACAGAAATATCTACTGGGTCAATAATCAACAAATAATGTTTTAAAATATAACTGATACATTTAACGTAATAATGCAAGAGTAAAGGCTTGTAGATAACTAGATATGGTTGCCATGTCCTTTGGATTCAAAACCAAGTTCAAGTGTAATGTTACATGAAGTCACAATTGGTAGCCTCTAGTTCTTATCTTATTTTGTAATTGAAAAAATATAGGCCTACTGGACACTGGACAAAGTTGAGCAAATTACTTATCTGCAAAAGTACATGCTACACTGCCTTCCATCCCATATGAAAATATATTGCTTCTCATTTTGGTTTCAAAGCAGTTGGCCTACATTGCGAAACGTAAAACAATTGACTTATATGCGCACCGATCTACTATCAGCAAAATAGTGGTGTCCAGTTTCATTCATGAAAAGTCAACTCGCATACTGCGGGAAAAAAATAAATTCCTAACTGAGAGGTGAGGGAGAAACATTAGTAGGCTACGGTTACTCTTCCAACCTTATGTTTGTACACATATTTTTTTTCAAACAACACGATTTAAGGAATCAAAAAATAAATTACGAAAATATATACTTTTTATGTAAGAATACATTGATTTCTATATTGGATAGTCAAATGGAATAACACCAGAAGAAATAAAACAGATGTTAAAGAAATTGTGCAATTCACAGAGAAAAAGTTTATCGATAGTAAAAGTAACGCATCATTCTTCAAAATCTGAAGCAAACGCAATCCAGTTTCAAGCCTTAATTGAGAATGACGAATTCAGTTCACGAACATTGAATATCATATCTTGTTATCATATTCTTCTAGAACAGGTCTCTGAAGATTCTTTCCACTATTGTTTGCATGTGTGTGTGTGACTAGCAATAACAATTCATCAAGCTTGGTGTTCTTGATCCAGGGATCTTTGCAGAGAGCCATATAAATACAGTTTATAACATTCCACAAGTTCTTCATGAACATGTAAACATTACTATGAAATAGGCACAAATAAACATCTGTAGAAAAATAGAGAGAAATATATACTTGTATCATACATAAGACCTTTTGCCCAACCAAGGGAGCGTGAATAAATCTGTCCTACATTATCTTTGGCATAGAACACATTTGTGGTATCCAGACAGAGTGGATGACTGAGGTATTAAGTCTTCAAAAACAATGGACTCTTCCTGTCCTGAAGCACACACAACATCAAAAATCCAACATGACAGGAGTGCAGCTTTTTTTTTTTTGGCCTCCCTCTCTACTCTTTCACTCTCAGCTGAGCCGCAATGCGAGTTCTTTTCTCGACGTCGGTTTGTGCTGGTAAAGGAAGGTGGTATTCATTTAAGACCGAAGAATCTCTCCCTGTTCCGTTCCAGTTGTTGAACTCATCTGTCGGCAGTGTGTCTGCCATCCCTCGCTCCAGCCAGCTGTTCAACCCTTCCCACCTTTACGTGGACGGCACATGACAGGGTGTCTACCCCCGTGAGCCAATCAGAGTTGGTGTATGTGGCAGAGGGCGATGGTTCTGTCTTGTGACTGACCAGTCAGCTCTCCTGTTACACGGACACTTCCTGGACGGAATGAACTTGTAGTCTTTGAAAATGAGCTTGTATGGGTATGAATACGTACGCAAAGGCTCACGTGCACGCGCACGCTCGCACGCACGCACGCACGCACGCACACACACGTGTGTGCCAGGGTGTCTAGTTCCCTCTGTCTCTCGGGCACAGTCTGCTCAGCAGAATCTCAGAGTACACCTGGTTCACCTCCCCTCGCACGTGATAGGACAAGGAGTTAGACCCCGCCCACTGGTCCTGGTCCTGCAGGTCGGAATGCTCGCCGAGCCCGGTTCCACTGGTTCCACTGGTTACGCTTCCGCTGGTTACGGTTCCACTTGTCCCAGTTCCGCTGTCGGTGGCGAGTCGGAGGATCTTCATCTTGCGGTGCTGGGGAGCCGTGGAGAACGAGAGCTTCTCCACCTTGGATCATCAGATAGAAGCATGATGTCACCTCTACTGCTACACACATCTATATACATCAAGCCACTGCTACACACATCTATATACATCAAGCCACTGCTACACACATCTATATACATCAAGCCACTGCTACACACATCTATATACATCAAGCCACTGCTACACACATCTATATACATCAAGCCACTGCTACACACATCTATATACATCAAGCCACTGCTACACACGTCTATATACATCAAGCCACTGCTACACACATCTATATACATCAAGCCACTGCTACACACGTCTATATACATCAAGCCACTGCTACACACATCTATATACATCAAGCCACTGCTACACACATCTATATACATCAAGCCACTGCTACACACGTCTATATACATCAAGCCACTGCTACACACATCTATATACATCAAGCCACTGCTACACACATCTATATACATCAAGCCACTGCTACACACATCTATATACATCAAGCCACTGCTACACACATCTATATACATCAAGCCACTGCTACACACATCTACATACATCTGCACACTGCTACACACATCTATATACATCAAGCCACTGCTACACACATCTATATACATCAAGCCACTGCTACACACATCTATATACATCAAGCCACTGCTACACACATCTATATACATCAAGCCACTGCTACACACATCTATATACATCAAGCCACTGCTACACACTTATATATACATCAAGCCACTGCTACACACATCTATATACATCAAGCCACTGCTACACACATCTATATACATCAAGCCACTGCTACACACATCTACATACATCTGCACACTGCTACACACATCTATATACATCAAGCCACTGCTACACACATCTATATACATCAAGCCACTGCTACACACATCTATATACATCAAGCCACTGCTACACACATCTATATACATCAAGCCACTGCTACACACATCTACACACATCTTCTCACACCTCCACACCAGTCAGACTGAGGATTGCAGTTAACAGCCCTGGGCTAGGCTAGGCTCTAAAGCGGAAAACCCATTGAGGAAACCACACCACATTAATCTAATCCCTATCCAACAAGCCTCCCTTCACAATGGGTTACATGGCGGTGTCAATCATTGACAGTTTTGGATGTTCCTCAGAGCTCCGGTTAGGCATTATTTTATTTGTTGCACATTCTCTCTCCTGGCTTCTCTGTGCCACCTCCTGTTGTTATTTAAAAGCCATATGAACTGGGATGGGAGAGGAACGAGGCAGAGGCCGCCCCCCATTTTACACACACACAACCACACACACACACACACGTGCATGCGGACACACACATTCACACACAATCATGCAAACACATGCACAATCAAAAACTCCAAAAGCCACTTCACACACAAGTCCTCGGGCCCAGCTGCTACCAACGTGCGCTTTATGGTCCAATAAAAGGCAGCCTAATTGCTAATTACTCATTAACCCATGCCGAGGCCAATTTTATAGCTGAATAAAAAACAAGGAGGCTGCTCTTTCACAGGAAGTTGAGGGGGGGGGGGGGGGGGGGGGGGGGGCAAGGGGGTCCCTTTTCAAAATATTCTGGGAGTCGCAGGAGAAGGGTGGGGTGGTGTGCGGTGGGCGGTAGAGGAGGTTTGCTCTCTCACAGGATGCTGAGAGGGTGTGTGTGTGTTGTTGGGGAAGGGAGGGGTGGATGTCGCTCAATCAGGAAGACAACAAGAGACCATTTCCCCTCTGCTTCGTGATCCACCGCGTCTAACAGCTCAGGACAAGCGCCCTGCTAGTAAAGCTGGTGGAGCGCACGCTTCCAGAAATAGTATGCATCCCTAACAAGGTTATTACTGAAAGGACGGTGGTCACACAGGGACATTCCTCTCAGGGGTCTGGCTGACTACTCTGTGGACTGGCAGGCTTTCAGCAGTCAGCACTGACAGTTTGTGTCAAATTAGCCGGCATGCTACAGTATGAAAATACCTGGTCGTGGTTTGAAGTGGAGGGGGGAACGGGGCAGATGTAATCACACTGTAATATTAGAGTCTAACTGGGACTCAGTTAGATAAGGTGTGTGTGTGTGTGTGTGGGGGGGGGGGGGGGGGGGGGGGAGTTACCTCATGGAAATGACACGCGCAGCGCCCCTGCAGGAACTCCTTGTAGCGGCCTGCCGTGATCCCAAAGGTGTCGATGACCTCGAACCCGCAGCGCTTCGCAGTGGCGACGATGTCAGCGTTCTCGTGGTGGAGCTTCTGCACGCCCGTCTGAAAGGTCCGGGGGGGTAGGGGGGTAGGAGAAACAAGAACGTAACAGCCGTCAGTGAACGAGAGGAGCAAAAAAAGTGGTCGAAATCCATCAGAGCGCTGTCGTCATCGGGGACCTCGGGTCTCGGACGGTTCCGTAAAAAAATTATAAATAAATAGTTGGACCTTGGCCCGAAACACGGTCCTGGCTGCTATCGTTGAACGTGCGCCATCGCTGCCGTTTGAGAGGTCAGCTGAGCTGGGAGGTCGTGGATTATTACCCGCTAATGTTTCAGATAAATACACACGGCTCCCAGTGCTTGCTGTGAAAGCGGGTGTGTGTGTGTGGACATTCCTGGTGAGGGGGGGGGGGGGACACACACACACTCACCAGCGAGAGAGAGCGTATGCCGTCCACTGGCAGATGGAAGCCCATGCCCAGGGACTTCACCACCACCACGATGTCCTGGAGGCTCTCTCTGGAGAGACGGAGAGAGGGAGAGGGCGGCAGGATGAAAGGGAAGAAATGGAGGAAAGGGATGAGGGACAGACAATTTAGTGAGTGAGAGAGGGATTGATGGTGTCAGACAGGCCATGTGTGTTGGCGCGCGTGAGCGTTTTTCTTTTGTTCCATCCGTGTGTGTTTTCTTTGTTCTTTGTGTGTGCACGTGTGTGTTTTTTTTGTCATTTTGTTTCTTGTTGATGTGTTGAGGTCGTTTTGTGTGTGTGTGTTCGTGCGCACCTCTCCAGCACCTCCCTGATGATCTTCAGGTGGTTGGTGTTCATCCACTGGACTCCGCCGGCTACCAGCACAGTCCTCTGGGAGTTCTCCAGGGGTCGCGACCTTTGGTTTTGGACAGTGGGGAGGTCAGGAGGTCAAAAACATGATGGTGCACACTGAACACTGATGTATGAAACACAGAAACATAACCTACAAGCCACAAGTTAATTAATCTAATCCCACAACATCAATTGAATTCATGAATGCATGAATTAACACACACGCACACACACACACACACTTGAGTGCCATGTTTTCAGAGGGAAGCCAGCTGAACGGCACCGGTTAAGCAGTCATAGTTCAATTTAATAGACAGCTGGGAAGCTTAGTGCAAATGGTGCACATACAAACACACACACGCCCCATGTGTCTGTCTGTGACCACATCTGAGGTGCTGTGAGGTCAGTGGTTGGGAGGCCACACTGTGGTACATCACTTCCTGACATGAGTCCTAACACACACTGAGCCCAGGCTGACGTTTAGACCCCCTCCTCCATGAGAGGGAGCGTGTGTGTGTGTGTGTGTGTTTGCTGCTAGCAGATGGTAGCCATCATATCTCCTTTAGACACCACATATGTAGAGGTGCACACGCAGGAACATACACACGCAGGATCATACACACACAGGAACACACACACACACACACACAGGGACATACACACACACAGGGACACACACACACAGGATCACACACACAGGATCATACACACACAGGAACACACCGACACATGATTCGAATATGTTTCGACCATGTTTGGGGCGCCATCCTGGGTATAGGTAAACCCCCCCCCCCCCACCCCGCCTCCCCCTCACCTGTGTATGAGCTGCTCCAGGGCCCTCTGGAAGGTGGGCCGGAGGCTCCTCTCCAGCCAGAACTGGGGGTAGTAGGAGTAGCTGAGGTGCGTGCGGCCCTGGTTCAGGTTGGAGTACACCAGCGTGTCGTGGGCCTTGCCCCAGTCCTCCAGGCTGCCGTTGACCCTCTCCATCAGGAAGTACATCATGCCCCGGTTGGTGGAGTCGCCAATGAACAGCACCTGTGTGTGGGGGGGTGGGGGGTGGGGGGTGGGACAGTGTCAGTTTATCCTGATGAGCAGCCTCTACCTTAACTAGAGGGGAGACAGCACCCGAAACAGAACAAAAGACAAAAACGTAGTGCATTGCTGCTACTACAACTTTGATTGATCTGAAAAGAAACAGCAGTAAAATCCTTTCCGGAGTCTACAGGAGTGATGTAACTCCACAACTCGGGTTTTTCCGAGAAGCGCAGATTCTGGATTGAAGGGCCCGGATGAATGTATTGGACGAGTTGAAAGCCAACAATTTTGTCTGGTTCTGGCCGTAACTTCTTCCTTGTGTGGCTTGAAGGTTTGGTGCCAAACCGTCAACTGGGGACTTGATTAGAACTCTTCAGCTAAAGCGTGGCTGACAGGCTTGGAGAGCCCAGTGATGTCACGTCTTTGTTTTGCTTTCCGTATTCAGGCACCCGGTTCAGCCAATAGGTGAGGGTGTAGTGACAGCTCTCTCTCCCCACTGGTGTTAGGATGGACCATGAGTGAGTCTCTCTCTCTCTCTCTCTCTGTCTGTCTCTCTGTCACACACACACACACAGGGCTAGCCAGCATAGCACAACAAGAAAGTGCATTTCAAGGCGAGAACTCCTGTTCAAGTCAAACAGGGCGGACGCAAATCCCTCACACTCCAAGGGTCCATAACATGTTGCGCTTTAGTTAAAGCCCTACTTGACCCGACGGAGTGTGGTGCCCAGTCATCCTAAAACCCGCAGTTCCTCAGGCCCCATGTCCTCCACTGTGCAGTGGGGTTATGGTACTGCAGATCCCAGAAGGCTTTGTACCAGGAGCTGCTTTGTACCAGGAGCTGCTGAGACTAAACACCGCTTATGGTTCTGAGTAAGCAGCAACAGAACACATTTCCAGAAGCCAGGAGGGAGAAAAAGAGAAAGGGTGAGAGACAGAGGGAGGGAGGGAGGGAGAAATACAGAGTAAACAGAAAAGAAAGATGTCATTTTACCTCTGCTCGCTGGAAGCATGAACATGAGCCAATATTAAACACAGTTTATTTCTGCAATCCATCTTTGGGCCAGATGCATGTTGGTTAATGTAGTCCTTTAACACACACCATTACCCACATCTTTGCTGACCAAGCACAATATGGGCAGCTTGTACAGTACAGCTGGCTCCTAGATCATTTCCATTGGATCTTACGCAGTCTATTTCCAACACACACACACACACCAGGTCTCACGCAGTTGGAACATATTAACCCTCCCTCACTAGCTACGGCTAGATCTGTTCTTCACAGCTAGAATCCAGCAATGCTTTCATTCTTACTGTTAGCCAACAAGCTAACCATTCACCTGGCAGAGCAGGTACAGTGGCTGCTTGTGGAGCTCGAGTGAGTTCAAGGCTAACGCTACGCTACGCTACACCAGGCCACAGAGTTCCGAGTCTCAATTCTTCCTTTAAGAACGGCACAATTACGCTACCATGAAAAGAATTTGTATTTTTATAAAGACTCCAAAATGCCGGAGAGGGGGTTCATCTGTCAACCAACCATACATCCACATTAACCCCTGCATCCGACCACCACCGTGATAGGCTCACCTTCCTGTCCGTCATGCAGCCCTGCAGCTGGGGGCGGTCCAACAAAGGGTGGTAGCAGCCTTCTGGTTGCCAGGCGACCTCTCTCCAATCACAGGTGCGGTTGTCGGCACAGCTGAGGCAGGGGACCACCCAGCGACCTGGGAAGGGAGAGGCGAGGCGAGGCGAGGCAGAGGGTTAGGAAGCAGAGATCGATGGATGGATTGGGACAGACGGAAAGAAACAAAATACCTCATTCCTCCCGCTCTCAAACACTCCCTAGACAATGCCAGCTTGAAAAACAACTCTTACTCTCAAACTTCCCCAGAGTGGTGGCAGTAACTCACTTTCCTAACACGCACACACCCCACACATGCTCACCCCCCCCCCCCCCCCCCACACACACACACACACACAACACACAGTCTGCTGACATTTATTCCTTCCCTGTGGGGTGGGATATTGAGTTTTTACAACCCGGCCTGACCTCTCGCTCTCAGCCTCTAAATCAAAGGCCCGGAGTGTGTCAGCACGGCTAAACCCCAGCCGCCTCGCCTGGTGAGCTAACACACACACAGCCAGCAGGACTCCGTGTCAACAACTGCTCTGGAAACAGCTAAAGGAACCCGAGAGATGTGCACCTGGAACGTCCCCGGAAGCACAGGGCCGAGATGAAGCCTGGGGCTCGCCTGGCCATGTCGGCCCAGGGAAGGGCTGCAGTCCACAGGGTTGACCGGGCTGCACCACCAGGCCGCAGTCCTGCAGAGACACGGGGAGAAGGAAAGCAGACAAAATGTTAGAGCTGGTCAGTCATATTGGAATGCTGAAGTGTGTGTGTGTGTGCCACAAAGAGACATGTTGAGTGGATGTCATCTCTGATACATTGTGTGCCACCACACAGCCAATGCGGTCACAATGGAAGGATTCACAGCTACACCAATCGCCATTCCGGCTAGATTTATGACCAGAGGCTTGACATCTATATGCAAGGTGGGAGACAGCGTGTTGAGATGAGAGGTTGATGATGATGATGATAATGATGGTGGTTTTCCTGAGAGGAAAACCACCAGGCTCACAGACTGCTGAGTCATCCCATCACCTTCTCTCTTTCCTCCCCTCCATACCTCACTTCTAGTCGTTTCCCCCCCCCCCCTCCACCATCTCTTTCCCTTCATACTCATCCCTCCTTTCCGTCCGTTTTTTGCCTGTCACCGCCCCCCCCCCCCCCCCCCCCCCCCCGAATCCCTAACTGCGCCGAATACTACTTTCTCGACACTGTCAAAAGGTGTCTGAGAGAGTCTGTTTTCTGCAAGGCGGAATATAAAGTCGTGTCCACAGCGCCAGCTCTCTGAGAAAAGGTCACGAGATGCGTCACAGACTGGAGTCACCGTGAGACTTCCCCCCCCCCCCTCTTTTTGGCCTCTTTCACTTCTTTTTTCCTTTCTTTTCTCCTCCCCGCCCCTTTCTTCTCCTATCAAAGCGCATGGCGGCGGGCGCTCTGACCCTCGCCGCTGGTGAGCCCGGGCGGGAGGTGAGAGGTCAGGGGTCAGGGGTCAAACAAACCTGACCGACCAATGACAGACAGCGGGCGGCTGTGTAACCGGGGTCCCGTGGGAGCCGTCGCGTCTGGCCCTGACTACAGAGAGGCCGCCCCCCCCCCCCCCCAACCCCGCGACTGAACATCACGCACGCACACACACTCGCACTCCCTAATGACACACATATGCACCTCACGGCACGCACGCACGCACACACACTCCACGACGACGAGCGCGCACACAATCTCTCGTCGGTCTCACACACATGTACACGCTCGCCAGCGCCCCACACACACACGCGCACGCACACACACACACACCGTACTTTCCTCCGAGGGGCTTCGCGCGTCCACACCACATTCCTCACTACGACGGCACAGCTCTCAACAAAGTGCCACAAGACAACTTAACAGGGATTTTCTTGTTCGTACCTGTGCACAGTGTACACACGCAAACACAGGGATGGGGGAAGGCGGGGGAAGGCGGGGGGTGCGGGGGGGCGGGTGGTCTAAGGGTGCCGCCCGGCCGCCCCGCCGCCTCCTTTCATCATCTCCTCCCTCATCCCTCGCTCCGCTCTTTCAATCGCGCTACCGCGAAAAGAAAAAGAAAAAAGGGGGATAAAGAACCCCGCTTATAATTAGAACTGAACCTGAGAGAGGCGGCCGCTCTCTCTCTCTCTTCCCCTCCACTCCTTCTTCCACTCTCTCGCTTTCTCTCGGTCCCTCTCTACCACCGACCATGAGAGACTCGCTAAGGTCTACTTTTGGTTGTCACCCATCTTGAAATTCATTCCCCGACGAGGACCTACAGCACAAGCCTTCCGTCCCTGATGAAGCCTCGCTGATGAAATCTTGGTGAGTCCGTGTGTGTGTGTGTGTTTGTGTGTATAGTAATCCAACAGTATAGTAATCCACCTTGATCAAAGAGAACTAATTTAGCCTGGTAAAATGACTTGCTAAGCCCCCCCCCCCCCCAACACACACACACACAAACACACAAAGCGTGTGTAATCCGTCCACAGGGTTTTTTAGATCATAGCAGCTTTTGCTTGAGTCTGGTAGCCTCGTGAAGGAGCTGCTCCCTGGCTTTGTTGGAGCACTGAAACATGTCTGCTGTCCACACACCTCCAGGACTCAACAGACAGACTTCCAGGACCAGAACCGGGTCTGATTAGATTGATCCACGCCCAGGGGCCTCCTCTGCTCACCTCAAGGGAAAGGTTTAAAAGATCAAAAATGAGTTGGTCGGAACAGGACAATGGGGCAAAAGGACAGGAATCTGGGGGCTGTGCTGTGTTTTCCCAGAGGGGATCTGATCTTTCCTGTGTGGGGTGTAAACACTGGTGATGGGAAAGGTGGAAGGGGGGGGGGGGATTTGAGGATTATAAATGATCATTCCACACCACTCAACTCAAAAAGGTAAAAGTGCAAGGCCTGTGGACATGCACACACACACACACACGTGCAAACTCACGCATACCTTACAGCACCTTAGAGCACTCCTTTGACAATAACTTGCCTCGGTACATTGGTGATTTATCTTAATCAGGAATAAAATAAAGCTAGCTAAAAGTCCCCCCCCCCCCCCCCCACACACACACCCCTGCTTACTCCCCCCTGCAGGTCAATCTCTCCTCTCAGTGGAGGCTGGCTGCTGTTGAAGAGGGCTGGAGTATCCCTGGAAACCATGCAGGAAAAATATATACGGACTGAGGAAGGGAGAAGTCCTTCGGGGAGTTTACACTGTAAAGCTCGGAATTTCTGCCCCTTCTGAAATCCCATTCCAGTGGTTATTTGCGAGTCCCAGAAACCTACACAGTATAATACAGACATAAAGCTTTGAGACTGTTGACTTGAGTCTGTACTGTACTGGTCGAAAACAACACTCCAGAGTCCATCCCAAGGGTCTTAGGGGGGAAGAGAGGGGGAGGGGAAGGGGGGGGGGGGGGGTCCACTGGTTGTTATTTGTCCATTTAAGCAATAAAAGTCATAAAAAAATTAGATTCCTGATTTAATCCAAATAACTCTTGCTCAACGTGAAATGCTAAGTAATTGTGGAAAAAGTTGTAAAAAGACAGGTAATTCAAACAAGCACTAGAGAGATCTGAAATAGATCTGTGCACTACACAAGGTTGTCCAGAACACACATCTACTGGTTTCTCAAACAGGTACCACGAGGGCTGCAGACAGACATCTTGGGCGCTTTCTGTTAACGAATCACTGTAAGTCAAGTACTGTGCGCACGCATTTGCAGCATGCATGCTGAAACGTGTCAAGATGATGGAGATCGAGGTTATGAAAATTGGCTGTTTAGCACCAAGTGTCGCTCAGCCCAACTGACTTCCCAAGGTCAACTCCATCTGCTGGGGGGAAAAACAACAACATTTCGACAACTGCAATTTGTGGGATGTCACACATGTAGTGCTTTAGTAACATGTGCTGTGTGCGAAAGATGGCTGGTTTGAATTTGTCTCCAAGAAGCACGTTTGTTGACTCAATTGATCCAGATCAGATATCCTTAAACCCTGGCCTGGTCCCATGTGAAGCCACTTTAAGCCTTCTCTGGAATCTCCTTTCCAGGCACTGCTGGACAATACTGTTGGAGTTAAGGTTAAAGGAGCATTTCGCGTAATCTGCCCGGTGATAGGATTAAGTCAAATGCTATAGGGTGTAATCCTGTATAGGACGGACATGCAGGTGGCTGGACTTCTATAGGCCACAGGTTCCTCTCTGACTGACTCCAGGGAGACTGGACACCCAGAGAAAGTAACAGAAAGGGAGAGAGACATCCAGAACTAAAAAGAGAGAGGGAGAGCGAGGAAACAAGACAGAGAGAAGAAGAGAGAGGGACAGAGAGAGGGGGGGTGAGAGAGAGAGAGAGAGAGAGAGAGAGAGGGGTGAGAGAGAGAGAGAGAGAGAGAGGGGGGGGGTGAGAGAGAGAGAGAGAGAGAGAGAGAGAGAGAGAGAGAGAGAGAGAGAGAGAGAGAGAGAGAGAGAGAGAGAGAGAGAGAGAGAGAGAGAGAGAGAGCGAGGAGAGCGAGCGAGAGAGAGAGAGAGAGAGAGAGAGAGAGAGAGAGAGAGAGAGAGAGAGAGAGAGAGAGAGAAGCTCCCTGGCTTGTGCATTGTTTTCTTTTCTCCCGCAGTGCGAGGCCTTGAAACTTTATTTCACATCATGTCGACGGGCTGACCGGATTTCTTTTAGGAACTCTTGGGGAAATGTTGTTACATTTCTTGGGGGGGATATCTGATTTTGCTCACAAGCGTGAGAAGAGTTTCGAGACTGGAAGGGAGAGAAAGAGCAGAGCGCATGAAACAGACAGTAGAGACCAGATCAGAACAGCTCCGAAATAATATGAGTTTGTCCCATGTAAGTATATTATTCATACTCGCATGGGACCTCCAAACAAGCTCACTGAGAGCGTTACAGTCACAGTCCAGACAATACAGTCTGGACAATTAACCCCCTGTGAGCCTGTGTCCATACGTGTGTGTGTCACTGTAACCCCGGGGCCACAGGGGAAAGGGAGCGATGAAGAGAGGAACCCCATCGTCTGTCACAAGAGTGTGACCTGAGAGGAAAGAGCATGGAGATGTTCCTGTCCCAAAGCTAGCGGAAAACACCACCAGACATGCCTGCACCACACACACACACACACTCACTCACACACTCACACTCACACACACACACACTCACACACTCACACTCACACACAGTCACACTCACACTCACACTCACACCACACTCACACTCACACTCACACTCACACACACACACACACACACACACACACTCACACACACACACACACACACACACACACACTCACACTACAGCAAAACGAATCAACGAGTTCATATGAACGCCCAAATGCACATGCATTGGCTCACTCGCAGATGGCTGCAATTTATCAGCCGTCTCCAATGCAATATGGGAAGCGATGAGACGGTCAATGCGAGCATGTTTGACAGGCAGCATCTGATTGTTATGATGGGGAACATGACGAGAGCAAAGGCCACCCGGCATGACGTGAACACCTCAAGACGCGACCGCGCCGCCTCGACCAGACGAGAGGGCGACCCCCGCCTACTACAGATTACACATTGTCCACGAAAGACGACGTGACACACGCGCACGTGCGGTCACGGGGCGTCGGTACGAGAAAGGCTTTGGAAGTGGAAGTGGCCCCGGCTGTCAGATAAGAGGTTCCCAATTACACGCGGAGGAAATGAACACGGGTCGAAACTGACAGGGCCTCACCTCTCTCCCCCTCGGGAGGCCCCGCACACGTGTCCGCGGCCACAGAGAGGGCCGGCGCAACTCGATACACACACACACACACACACACGTGGATACAGCGCTGCTGTGCATCCCACTGGAATGCACTAGACAGTTACAAGACGAGAGGACCTCTTCGTAGAGAGTCATATAAAGACTCTATTGAAAATAGACCTGAGACTGAGAGTGTGTGTGTGTGTGTGTGTGTTCAGACGGAACCACACAAAGGTTTTGGCCCAGGCCCAAGAAGTGAAAGAAAGAGGAACCTATTGAATCCATAAGATCCAGTTCAAATATGTGTGTGCCACTACATCACACTGCTTCATGCCTTTCGGCTGCAAACCAAGGTTGCAAACCAAGGTTGTTTAAAGTAGAGGAACATATGTCTAGTATATTCTATTTATCTCGTTGCCCGGTTTCGCACAGAGTTCTCTTCTCTACGACATCGGTTTGTGTGAAAAGACTGCAGTTCCCCCTGTCCACTTCCTGGAGAGAGAGAGAGAGTCTTCCATTCAGGAGACAGAGCCTGTTACGGCCTGCTAGAAGCACATCAGACGTGGTCGCTAGGGGGTTAGTAACGACCGCTGCGGTCACGTCAAGGATGTTTAAACCATACGGTCGGTTGACGTGAGGACCACAGTCTTGGCTGCCTGACGTCAAACTGGCGCGGGGGAGAGAGAGAGACCCCGGGGGCGGAAGCGAGAGGGGAGCGCGCTACCCTGTGGGCCCTGTGTTAAGCTCATCAGCGCGCGAGCGGCTAACGATAGCATGGCGCCATTAGCATTGGGGAAACATTGACCGAGACGGAGTGAGTGAGATGGATGGAGAGACAAACAGAGAAGAGATGGAATAGGCTGAAATAATTGAGAGAGAGACAGAGCAAGAGAGAGAGAGAGAGAGAGAGAGAGAGAGAGAGAGAGAGAGAGAGAGAGAGAGAGAGAGAGAGAGAGAGAGAGAGAGAGAGAGAATGGGTTCCTCGGATTCAGATCCAGGTCAGTAATTGGCCTGACCTGGAAGGCACACTAGACGAGCAGTTGTTAGCAGATGTTGTTGAACTGGAAGTGGAAAAGCAAGATCAATGGGTTAGGGAGAAGGGGGTGGGGGTGAAAGAGATAGAGAGAAAGAAAGAACGAGACAAAGAGATGAGAAAGAGAAGATGACATCAGAGATGAGCCCTCTCCGTTCAGGAGTGTCATAGCATCTAAGTGACGGTGTCAACCTTGTCGTCCGAACCAGAAGTGACTGGCGGGACGCGGCCCTGGCTGTAGCTCGTGGAACGTTAGGATAATTACCCTCACCCCCCCCCCCCCACCCCTCTCACCCCCCACTGCAAAACAAGAGCGGCAGGAACCACTTAACCTCTGATTGGTGGCATTTTAACAGAGCCAACCCTCCGGAAACTTGGTCGACCGCAACCTCTCCGGCCCCCCCCCCCCTCACCCCCCCCCCCCCCGAACGAAGACTTTTACAATGTGGGGAGTAAGGCCTTCCGCCGTTTCCAGTGTGGCGTGCAGGGACACCAGCTCCTTGGTTACGTACTGTAGCGGAGACAACATGGCAGGCATCCTGTAAGTACAGTACCTGCTCACATGGGCTCCCATAAGCCTCGAGTTACATTAATCATATACGCAATCACAGTGAAAACAGACTCTGGGAAAGGGGGGGGGGGGGGGGGGCAGGATGGAGTGTGTGTGTGAGAGTCCGAGGGCTCCTGTTATTAAGATCCGGGAGGCCCCGGATGCCCCAGCTTGTTTTTCCACGGTAGAAACTGTGCCGCGCTTTAGTCACGGTCAACGGGCGCAAGCAAACGAGGGGGGGTGGGGGGGGGGGGGGGGGTTTTCTCCTTTTCCCTTGCTCATGCTCGTGTGAGAAGGAGGCTTTGCTTGGCGCAGCGCACGGGCACTCAGGCCTCGTCTCGCCCGGCCAAGACCTCAACAACCAGAAATTTGTACTGGTTAGAGCGTGTTAGGGGAACGGGGGGGCGGGGGGGGTAGGGTTAGAAAAATTATATATAGTGAACTTGAACGGTCATAATTACGAGGAATTTCTGCTTTAGCGGTTACTGCAGAGAACTGGATGGAGACAAGTGAGACCGTGATGAAGTACGTCTGGCTCAATGTGTTTGTCTTAGGCTGTTCTCGAGTTTTGACAGAATCCACACACACACGTACGCATGCACACACTAAACAGATGTACAGACGTCCCATGGTTTACGGGGCTTTTGTTTCAAAACCAGTAGAATCCGGCGTAGGCCGGCCAAGTTCTGGTTGGTTCTGGAGAACCGGTGGTTCCCAAGATATACCCCTCACTGATCACAATAGACCCCTCTGGATGAACCATGCCAGACACAGGCTGTGTGTGTGTGTGTGTCTGTCTGTGTATGCTTATGTGTCTGTGAGTGTGTCTATGTGTGTGTGTGTGTGTGTGTGTGTGTGTGTGTGTGTGTGTGTGTGTGTGTGTGCTGGACAACAGGAAGAGAGTGATTATAAGCATATAGATACTGCAGTTGAAGTGTGATTGCCCTCAACAACACACCACACAGCCAAACACAACTCAGCAACTCCCCAAGTACAGAGTGTGTGTGTTTGTTTCTAAGCATCAGTTAAATGTACTCTGTAGCGAGAGTGTGTTTCTCTATGCGATAATGTGTGTCACAGGGGCAATGTACAAACCTATTATTTGACTGCCAACAAAATCCCCCCTCACACATCATAACATCAAAGTTGTTTTTACAGCTTTCCCAGACACGATGTTCCTATGGCCCAGAACATCGAAGCACAGCTCACCCAGAGACTCACCCCCGTCACGCTGACAAGAGCTTGCACAGTCCTATCTACCTGTTTCCGGAATATTCCGGAATGGGAGGACGCCTTCGTGGCCATGCGATACGCGAGGCAGAGAGGGAACAGAGGGGAAGAAGAAGGGGGGAATATTTAGTGTTGTGGGGAGGGTGAGGGCAGGGGGGGGTTAACAACGCACTCCTCTCATCTGAAGCAGGCTCATGAGACCCAAAACATCCCCCACACCAGGTTTTACTCATCTCCCTTCCTCTTACCTTCCTGCCCTCCCTTCTATCTCTCTCTCTCACTCTACCCTCTCTCCTCTCTCTATCATCCCCATTCTACCTCTCCTCCCTCTCTCCTTCCCGTTCTACCTCTCCTCTCCTCTCCTCTCTACCTCTCCTCTCTCCTCTCCTCCCCATTCTACCTCTCCTCCTTCTCTCTCCTCCCCATTATACCTCTCCTCTCTCTCTCCTCTCCATTCCACCTCTTCTCCCTCTCTCTCTCTTCTCCATTCCACCTCTTCTCCCTCTCTCTCCTCTCCATTCCACCTCTCCTCTCTACAGGCCCCCTCTCTGGGTTCATATGCGGATCTGAAGCCATCTAGAGGCCATGTGCTCTTTGTCATGAGGAACCACAGCTCCTCACTGGAATGATCCTCATGGACCAGACAGAGTGTGTGTGTGTGTGTGCGCGTCTCCCTAAAGCAAACAGCATGTGTATCGTCCACGGCAGAAATCTTTGAGAGATGAAAGCAGTTGGCCGACTCCCCACCCCTTCCCCACCAATCAGACTCAATCATACCATCCAGGCTCCATGCTGTCAGCACCTGACTGAAAACATTAACCCACACATCTAAGACAGAATTAAAGCGGAGGATCGGGGAGGGTGGGAGAGAAAAAAAGAGGACAAATCTGTCCGAGGTATCTAAACTTGGGGATGAACTCGTCCAGGGCTGAGTATCTGAACACACAGAGGAGTCCTGTTCTAATCTTCTCCCGTTTACCCCCCCCCCACACACACACACACACACACACACACACACACACACACACACACACACACACACACACACACACACCTGCCCGCCAAACCTCCCTCTCACAGAGATAAGAGAACCTCCTTAATCCACTTAATGAATTCTTTTTTTTTCCTGCGAGAGGGCGGATCCTCCGCCATCCTCTCCACATGACCTCCCAGGATCAAACACACCTGGGGGGGGGGGGGGGGGGGGGGGCACGTTCATGTTGATTGGTCTGTTGGCCTAACGAGAGGTTAGGATGAGCCCATCTGTAGACCGATCCTCTCCCCTCGTGTCACCCACACCCCACCCCACCCCACACACCCCTTCTTGGATGGTGAACATGGAGGAGAAGGGGGGTGGGGGAAGGCATGGAGCTTTCCACTGTCTGCATGGAGTGGCACACTCTTGGTCTTAGTGGCGTGGTGAGGAGACGGGGTATCGCTTGAGAGAGAGACACAGACTGAAAAGCTGGGAATATGCGAGAGAGAGGGACAGATTGAGAGGTAAAGGATGGAGGATGAGGGTTTGGGGGAGGCAGGGTGCAACAGAGGCTGCTTCTGTGTGTCTGCGCTGTGCTGCGGAGGGGGGGGGGGGGGGGGCTTTTTCACCGTCCCGAGGAATTCACAGCTGCAGCTCTTCAAAGGGGCCGGCCTCTGTGCTGAGCCCCCGCCTCGCCCCGCCCTGCCCCGGCCCCCCATCCTGCTCTGGCCAGTGAGCCCAAACCTGAGGAACCTGCCCCTAGCAGGGGGGGGGGGGGGCGCCAAACCAGTCAGCCACTCCATCACTCCGCCAAACAGCCAGCCAGCCAACTAAGCAGCAAACGGAGCAGCCGGCCAGTCAAGCCAAGTGTGCCAGCCTGCACCTGTGATCGCCAGCTCTATCCAGATAAAACCAGGCGGCAGCGTTGGACAGCCTGTTGATATTACCAGAGCAGTTGAGGGCGCTCACATGATAGCACTTCAATAGACTCCCACACAGCATGAATAGAAGCCTTGTTCTCCCCCCCCCTCCTCCCCCTCCCCCCCCCCCCCCTACACACACACACTGCCCAGCCCCTGGAGTACCCCCCACGAAGGACGGGTGTACAAACTCTCTCGCTCTCCCGGTGACCCACAGGGGGAGAGGAGAGGGGGATTGAGGGAGTGGTGGAGGGAGGGAGGGAGGGAGTGGGGTCAGAGGTAAGAGCCAGCGGCGGGAAGGAAGGCTGGCGGAAGGATGGACCAGTGTGAACGCCCCTTGTTTGCTCTGGCGGGGTCGTACACCCGGCCCCGGCTCTGAGGACAGATGTCCGGCAGACGGACAGAAGGGGGTCCGCGCGCACGCACACGCACGCACACAGAGAGAACACGACAGAACGGAGAGCTGGCGGACTGCGGTCTAAACAGTGTTCAGCTAGAGAACCCAACATCACCTAGAGGAGAGCAGAGCACGGAACACTCTAATAACCACAGCACCGACACCCAACTTCGTGTTGTGCAACTGTGAATGTCAACTGGCAGCTATTCATGTAAGTAGCCTGTGTGTGTGTGTGGGTGTGTGTGTGTGATAAAGGGTTGCACCAGACAGGAGAGTGAGCCAGCACATCTGTAAAGGCCAGCGTGACTAAATACTACTATGGATCTGCTTTCTCATAGGGATCAAGGTGGAGAACTGTGATATGTCCTTGGATGTGTGAAGAGAGTTACTGAGAGAGAGAGAGAGAGAGAGAGAGAGAGAGAGAGAGAGAGAGAGAGAGAGAGAGAGAGAGAGAGAGAGAGAGAGAGAGAGAGAGAGCGAGAGAGTGGGGTGAACGGGAGAGGGGGGAGAGACACGGAGAAAGAAAACGAGAGACACACAGCGAGAGAGAGGGACAGATAGAGGGAGACGAGAGTGAGTGTGAGTGAGTGAGAGAGAGCCCGCTACGGAATTAACCAATCCAACAGATGGACACACGTAGAGCTGGACTCTGGATGAACCAAAACCCAGCGCAGAGGAACACCAAGCCAATGTCTCAATCAAACATTCTGTCCTTAAAAGTTTGGTTATGAAACACGGACCCTTTGAGCAGAAACACAGCCGTAACCGAAATCCTACCAATTTCCCACGATGAATCAGGACTCTCAAGCCCTTACGGCAGACAGCACAGTCTAACACAGTCAACGTTACACAGGCTACACAGGACATTCTGCACAAATACATACAAAGTATCCTTGAAAGAAAATACACGTGTTTTAACGAGGGGAAAAAAAACAAGGTCGATAATGACAATAGAATTGAATTCATGCTTCAAAAGCATTCCTCCTTGAGTGTGCCACCTTGCCCTGCCTGGCTTTGGTTAATGGTTTCCACAGCCCGCATGGTTAATGGGCCGGCCGTGACTGGGTCCATCTCACTGAGTCTGAGCACGGGAGTGCCTGTGTGTGTGGGTGGGTGTGTGTGTGTGTGTGCGCGCGCATGTTTCTAAGCATCCCGTGTGTTCGTACATGCGTCTGTTTGTATGTGAGCATGCATGTTCAGCTGTGTCATAAAAAATGTACGTGTGTGTTTGTTCAATCGACAGTACCAAGAACGAAGTCTTCATGGTTCATGGCTGTAGTAATCATTATCATCTGCGACCGCTTGAGGAAATCAGAGGCCTCGATTGATGCAGTCACTGCAAGCCTGTGAAACAAAGGATGGAACTACTCCGATACACGCAAACACACACCTATGACCCTGCACGGCCGTGGGGTCGTCTTGGCACTGAAACTCGACAGACATTGTGTGTGGGCGTGTGTGTGCGTTGGGAATAAACCATGACAACCACATTCTTATGATGTGCTCAACACACCACCTGTGATCCCCCCCAGTCCCCCGCTAAGGAGGTCACCAGCTGTGTGTGTGTGTGTGTGTGAGTGAGAGAGAGAGAGAGAGAGAGAGAGAGAGAGAGAGAGAGAGAGAGAGAGAGAGAGAGAGAGAGAGAGAGAGAGAGAGAGTGAATGTACGCGGAACTTCAGTATACAATGGCGTAATGGGCAAGGGTTCAGAATGGACGCGCATGGTACAGCGAAGAGGGTTAATGTTAGGATTGGTGGACAGGGTTGGGGCTAGGCTTGGTGGACAGGGTTGGGGCTAGGCTTGGTGGACAGGGTTGGGGCTAGGCTTGGTGGACAGGGTTGGGGTTAGGCTTGGTGGACAGGGTTGGGGCTAGGCTTGGTGGACAGGGTTGGGGCTAGGCTTGGTGGACAGGGTTGGGGCTAGGCTTGGTGGACAGGGTTGGAGTTAGGCTTGGTGGACATGGTTGGGATTAGGCTTGGTGGACAGGGTTGGGGTTAGGCTTGGTGGACAGGGTTGGTGTTAGGCTTGGTGGACAGGGTTGGGGTTGGTGAGCAGGGTTGGGATTAGGCTTGGTGGACAGGGTTGGTGTTAGGCTTGGTGGACATGGTTGGGGCTAGGCTTGGTGGACAGGGTTGGAGTTGGGCTTGGTGGACATGGTTGGGATTAGGCTTGGTGGACAGGGTTGGAGTTAGGCTTGGTGGACATGGTTGGGATTAGGCTTGGTGGACAGGGTTGGAGTTAGGCTTGGTGGACATGGTTGGGATTAGGCTTGGTGGACAGGGTTGGGGCTAGGCTTGGTGGACAGGGTTGGGGCTAGGCTTGGTGGACAGGGTTGGGGCTAGGCTTGGTGGACAGGGTTGGGGCTAGGCTTGGTGGACAGGGTTGGGATTAGGCTTGGTGGACAGGGTTGGGGTTGGTGAGCAGGGTAGGCTGTCTACACCAGACATGTCCTTGTGACCCTGAGGAGGAGCTGGGGAGGAGGGCTGCACGTACACTCCCACACCAAGGCCACATAGCTAGCATACCACACACACAATTACTATGGGACATGTTCAGTATGCAGCTATATAGTATAACTCAGAGAGAGACAGAGAGACAGAGAGACAGAGAGAGAGAGAGTGTCTGTGTGCGTGCACACATGGGGACGAATCAGTGTGTCAAGTAAGGGTGAGAGTTGCTCCAGACTTCTGCACAACAGCAGCAAATGATCGAGGGGGATTGACCCAAAGCTTAGAGATCAATTTGCAAAATATCTGTTCTATTTTCTTCACCCTAAACGCCCCCCAACCCCCCCCCCCCACACACACACACACCCCAAAACATCTGTCTCTCTCTCTCCCTGGACGAAGGCTTGAGAATGGAGTATGCACAATCTGTAATCCCGAACCACAACTCCAGGCTAACCAACTGTGCTCAACGACAGCCCCTGACACAGGGACCGGGCAAACATCAACCAGGCCCCGGCGGCGACACCCGGTACGAGACCCGCCAGCGAAGCCCTCAAGCCAAAACGCTGATGAGGCAAACAACGTTTCCCTGCCGAGCGAGCTCATTGGTTGGCTTTCCGTTTCCGTGCGGTCGAGGGTGGTTGGCGTGCCAGGGCCCGTAAACCCACCGGCACTTCCTCCCACCGCAGATTGAAGAGCGTCCGCCGGCTTTGTAAAGTCGGCAGAGCGTCTCGTTCTGGATGGCGCTGGCTGGAAATAGTTCGCCTTTTGGTTTTGCGCGCTCTCAGGCTGTCAACAAACGACACCTCACAACAACAACAGCTCTCTCAAAATGTAGCTCTGTGTGGCGCGGAACATTCGCAAAACGTAAATATAATAAGATATATATATCATATATATATATGATAATTTCCACATTCACAACCTTGAAGACACATCTATTAATATTAGAATGAAAGACGAAAGAAAGAGAGAATGGCCGAGAGAGCTAGACAGACAGATGTAAAAAAAATAATTTAAAGCCTGTTCCATTTGTGTGCGTGTGCGTGTGTGTGTGCGTGTGCGTGCGCACGGCCACAGTACCTGCACAAAGCCGCAGGTCACATGCTCCCCGAACATGGGCAGGCTGGGCCGGCTCTCGCGGTACATGTGCAGGGTGTATATCGTCATGACGACAGGCGGCCCAGACTCGGTCGCGGCCTCGTCCGTCACCAGGATGTTGATTCGGCTGTTGCCAAGGCCGACGGGGTAGTTGGCCGTCCTGTGGAGGGAGATCAGAGGAGCTTCTCAGAAACATGGCAAAAGAGGATGAGGGCTAGACATGATAGATAAGCTCCAAGACACACACACACACACACACACATACACACACACACCATCATCATATTGGTGACAAAGGGCAAAGGGGCTTATGTATTAATCCCCAACAGTAATGCCAGAAGTCATTCTTAGCAGTTGGCATGTGATCGTGTGTGTGTAGAATGTTTGTGGTGTGTGTGTGTTTGGACGGAGGGGGGGGGGGGGGGGGGGTGGGGGCTAACAGAGGTCGATCCTCTGACATCAGCGCTATTGAGTAAAACAGGCGCTAATCAGGGATTGGCTTGACTCTGTGGTGCTGACATGGGAAGGAGAGTGAAATACACAAATCATGTCCTTATACACACACACACACACCGACACGCTATACACACACGCCAACGCTGACCCAAATCAGGAATTTCTCAATTGCGCACACGCACACAAACACCCTCACACAGTCTGCTAAACAGTGGGAGCTGCGTCTTAACAAGGCCAGGCTCCATGGTTAGGGGTGAAAGGTCACGGGGGAGGGTGGGGGTGACCTGGGTCCTCCGTGCTCGTCCAGGTGGACGCGGCAGGAGCGGCCGGCGGGCTGGGGACGGATGCGGAGCGTCACCACGTCGAAGGGGACCTCGGCCCGGTACACCTTCACCCTGGGGCTGAACGGGGGGCTCAGGGTGAGGAGGGGGTCTGTGTACAGCTGTCTGAGGTGGGGGTCCCCACAGCCATCTGGAGGAACGGGGGGGGGGAGGGAGATGGAGGGGTGGGGTAGGATGAGAGGGGAGAGAGGGAAAGAAGGAGGAGAGAGGAGGAAAGACAAATAAATCAATATTTTCCACAATCTGTATAAACTGTAAGATAGTTACTGTACTTTGGCACCATACTGTAACAGTGTGTGTTTGTCTATGTTGAGGCGTGGGATGCCCATTATCTTCAATCAAAGAGATTAAAGTGAAGCAGATTCACACAACATATCACACACAACTATGTAATTTGCGGCACAGGCAGTAGAACTTCACTCACAGGAACTGTCCTGAACATCATGTCACACACACACACATACACACAGGAATGTTAATAGCAGCACCCTGAGGTCTACACATGTGGTGTACAAGCCAAGTGAAGGCTTTATTTTATCATTACACACACACACCTGGCAGGCCTCTAGTCCCAACAGATCATCTCACCACTCTAACCATGAAACAGACAACTAACTGCAGTGTGCTGTCTGTTTCATGGTGTTTTCATGATGGCCCGTGTTGTCTAGCTTTTGTCCGGCCAATAAGAAGCGTCTAACCTCGGTCTCCGGGCAGGTCATGGACTCCTGGCTCCTCGTTATGCGTCCCTGTGCTGTCAAGCCTGTGGGACACATGGACAAACTGACACATCTGCCATGCTATACACTGAGACAAAGTTATGTTGGATTGTTGGATTCCTCCTCCGTGTCCCTGCCTCTGTTTGGGGTCATGTCTCCCGCTAGGGTCAGCGTCTATCTGCAGGAGCCAGGGGTGGACTACCTCCGGAGGAGTGATTGACACCACAGACTGATTGTTCATGTGTACGTGGGAAAGGAGGTCGATTGAGAGTATGTGTCAGTGAGTGAGTGAGTGAGTGAGTGAGTGAGTGAGCGAGCATCTCACTGGTTCCTCTGGCCGTAGTAGGAGCGGATCGCGTCCAGCAGCGCGGGGAGACGAGATGTCCTCCCAGAATGCTCTGCCCCGGCAGGCAGGGGCGGGGGGAGGCCAGCCTGGGGAGGCCCGTGGCCGGGAGGAGCGGAGGGATGAAGCTGCCGACAAACACACACACACACACACCCAGGACACTACTACACAAGCTTCCTTTCCAAAGACCAATCGGGAGGAAGTACCAGCGAATCGAATCACTGACATCCTCAACCGACTCCATTTCAACGTGAAGTAAAGTTCATTCGTCGAAGTAGAAGGTTTACCAGCTCGAAAGACCCTGGTGTCTTCAACTGTGTCTGGAACTGGAGCAGAAGGAGAATCTCCTCTTCGGGGAGACGGAGGCCGTGTGTCCCTGTGCAGCCACCGTACTGCCCAGAGACAGGAGACAACACAGTCCTCAGTCTGAACGTCGCGTCTCCAGCACAGTTCTGGGAGAGGTGAGGGGTTTGGTGAGAGCGGGCGTGCGAGCGTACCGTGTCTGGCGGGCGGGCGTCCCCGGGGGGATTTGGAGCCGTCCCGGCGCCGTGCGGCGCCGCCGGCAGCAGGAAGTGGAGCACGTCCTCCAGGATGAGCTCCTTGGTGATCTGGCCGTCGAAGCCAGGGTCCTTCAGCCCCTCGAAGTGGAGGTCCACCTCAGCCTGCGGAAGGGACACACACATATATCACATGACCAATTATAAACAGTAAAAAAAAACGTCTGCCGTCAAACAGACTGAGGATGATGGCCCGTGTTGTACTGTAACCTTGACAACTGTCTCGACCCAGTCTGTGAAGAACTTTCTGGAATTTCTGGAGTTTGCGTTACTGTATCCCTGCCCTCTAGTGGCAGCATGGAGCACCTCAACACGATTTAACGAACGCTGGTTTAACAATCCTGTCATATCCATGAAAGTCACCAAAAAAAAAGAGGATGTTCAGAGTTAAGCTTCGACTCGAGTCGATCCTTTGATCAGGATCAAGCCCACATCAAAGAACAGTGGCATCTGGGAGAAAAGGACCAAACAGGAGCGATTCTCAGGAGCGGTGAAACCAACAGGGGCCATGTCTGGAATCTTAGCGAGGGTCAAACCAACTAAAGAGACTTCCAGAAAGGTCACTGAGTGTAATGGGTTTTATTACCATGACTAGGTTAATGACCCAGCTGTCTGTCTGTCTGTCTGTCTGTGTGTGTGTGTGTGTGTGTACACGTGCAGGCATGTGTGTATCCAGATGGGCCTTTCACACAACAGTCAAAAAACCTCTCTCCCCAATACAGTAATAATGAACCAAGTCTCTCTAGTAATGTAATCAAACATCCTCCTATCCTGCCGAACAGCAGAAATATCCCTGTGGATCTGGCTTCCCCTAGTGGCTGTATTGAGTAACGCCATCAGAGGAGCCAGGCTACAGTGTGACGTCGGAAGGAAAGGGGTCCCTCTCTCACCTTCACTACGGCAGGCAGAAGGGAGCCACCGAACTGCAGCGTGAACGTCATCAACTGGAAACACAGGAGGCATCTGCAAGAGAGGTCGTCTTCAGCATCTCTGGGGCTGTGATGGCGTCATGTTGAGGTTGAGCTGTGTCTTGTTGAGCCAGGCTGTTCCTTGGCATTAACCACTGAAGCACTGCTTGGAACTATGTGTATTAGTCCTCTATTATCTCTAACGCTTGCTATGTACGACTTGTATTTCACTTTGGATGAATGCGTCTTCTCAATGTATAAATGTGACATGTACTGAGATTGAAGCTGGATGGAGGCGTGGGCCGTTACCTGTGGTGGGAGCTAGGCTCCTCGTTGGTCGATGAGGCGGCACCGGCTCTGAGCACCTGACCTATGACGTGCTTCACTTGGCCCAGAGCCTCATGGGATGCCTCGGAACCCAGGTGCTGCAGGAAGAAGGCCTTGAGCTAAGGAGCGAGAGAGAGAGAGAGAGAGAGAGAGAGAGAGAGAGAGAGAGAGAGAGAGAGAGAGAGAGAGAGAGAGCAAGAAAGAAAGAGAAGGGAGAGAAACTATTTAATATGGCAATCAACAACTCTTAATTAACATCGGAAGTTACATTTAGCTGTTTTTACCACATGGGGGCAGCATACGCCACGATCGTCATTCAGCATGACACAACACATCTAAATTCCCTCATCACATTTAATTTTAATCGGAGGATCTAATCATGTTGCGTAAGGGTTTAATATGACAACCAGATTAGATGTGAGCTAATTCACGTAAGGGGTAAGGGGTGACTGTCAAAATCCAAAGAATGTGCTGTGCACCAACACACCCACGCACGCACCACACACACACACACACACAAAGTGAGCACGATGGCACTGAGGGTCAGCCACACACATGCATGTATGTTTGTGACCATTGGAGGCTGAGAGAGAGGCCAGCCGGACATGTGACGAGGCCGAGATGAGGCCTCATCACATGTCAGCCTCCAGCAGGCTGGAGCATGTGGACTAGGACAGAGCCCAGGGTCAGTCAGGCTGCAGCCAGGCATGTCTGACAGACAGGGGTGCCACTTTGTACTGTGTCTGTGTGTGTGTGTGTGTGTCTGTGTGTGTCTGTGTGTGTGTGTGTCTGTCTGTGTGTGTGTGTGTGTCTGTGTCTGTGTGTGTGTGTCTGTGTGTGTGTGTGTGTCTGGGCGTATTGTAATGAGATGCTAATGGCATGCATTCTCTGCTGTCCTCCCACTGACGACCTTTGGGACCCTACGCCCCCCCAGGTACCCCCACATGTAGGGGACTGGAACCCAATGTACTGGACCACACACACACACACACAGAGCACCGGGCCCCGAGTTGCAGAGAGAATGTCTCTGCAGTGGGGCGCTGGAACGTTCTAAATGAGACGAGCTCTCTCTATATCTTTTATTGAATCGTTCTGGCTGTCTTGTGTCGTGAGGCCGCTGCCAAGCTCCTCTGACGGGTTAGTGTCGACACGGCAGGAAGGCGGCGCGAGTCCCAGCCCTCGGCTGGGAACCACTAATCAACATCACATGGAGGAGAGAGGCTGCGTAAACAAGTAGAAGAGAGGCAGGGGGGGGGGGGGGCAGAGAGAGAGAGGGAGTGAGAGAGGCAAAAAGAAAAGAGGGAAAGAGAGAGAGAGGGAGAAAAGAGAGAGCGATGGAAAGAGAGAGGCAAAAAGGAGACAGGGAACGAGAGAGAGGGGGGAATAGAGAGAGCGATAGACCTCAGCTCGACCCTGCACCATTATGTGCTGCTTCCTGTTGATCAAAGGTGGATATGTTTGTTATATATGCTTAGTGACAGCCTTGACCTTTCAATGGGTAACTACAGACAAGAAGGTTTTTACTTGGTATAATAATTTGCTGTTATTCCATTTATTTTTGTGCACTTAACTAAATCTCTAGTGGAGGGTGTGTAGTTAGTCACTAAATGGTTTGGACCGGACAGGTCATGTGAGGGTGAAACCCAGCTCTGTGATTGGCTACCTGGCTAGTCTGACTGTAACGCTCCTCTCTGGTCCTGACCAGACCAGTTGTGTGCAGGAAGGCCGTAATCGGGTTTGCCGAGGTGACCAGAACGTAGACGTTCACCATGGCAACCAAGCCAGGAGTGGGGGAGGAGCCTGGAGTGGGCGTGGCTGGCTTCCTGTGTGGGAAAGAGTCAGAGACTTGACAACTTTTGACTTGGCAGCAAAATGTGGATTGTGTCCACCGAGGATAACTGACCAATCATCTCGTGCCATGTCGTGATCACCCTGGGGAAGAAGGGATGTGCAGGCAGACGGAATTATGGGTGACGCCAGCCCTAAAGAGACAACACAGCAACAGAAGACCCAAGAAAGTTAGCAGCTACAAACACATTTGTTGCGTTTCCCTTGGAGTCAATAAGGTGAATCAAATTGGAAATTGAAAGCGTGAACGGACAGGGGTGAAGGGTCGAACACAGCATCAGGCTCACGACCGTCCCAAAGACACGTTGCTTTGCTCTGTGTTCCTGTGCTGGCTGAAAGAACGACAGCTGTGCTTCGTGCCGAGTCTGTCCCGCAGTGCTCCACATCCACACGGACAGTGTTTTCATCCACGGGCAAGTCAAAGCACGGCTGATGAAACTCCCAACTGCTGGAAACATGGCATTGCGCATGTGTGTGTGTGTGTGTACTACATTCGCTTTCAATCACTGTAGTCTCTGGACTAAGAACCCAACCTCTCCCTCTCATCCCTGGAGCCGCTCTAAGAGGAAAAAATGCAGTTGAGGCTGAAACAGTTGGCCGTCAATCAGCTGCTCCAGTCCTGGTGTCCTGGTCAGGATCCATTTTTCCACACAGTGGAGTTCTTGTTGACATACGTGGAGACACGCAGCACTGGGTTCCAGAGGGACGGACAGGAAACCAGACCAGTCAACTCGGTTTCCTGAATCCACAGAAAAACCCAGAGCATGACCCCCCAACCAGGAAACCAGGACCACCGCTGCCTTTAATTGTCCCTCTCCTCCACTCGCCTTCAACCTCCCTCCCTTTCCCCCACGCTCCCTCCCTCCCTCCCTCTCCCCCACGCCACCTCACTCTCCTCTGCTCTCCCTCGACCTCCCTCTCCCTTCACTCTCTCCCTACCCAGAAGCCGCAGTCCTGGGAGAGGTTATGTGGAAAAACAAAGCCCATTTGAGCCAAGGAGCGGTGGAGGGGTCTGTGTTTGAGTGGCATTCGCCTTACATAAGATACTGATGACTCAGCAGAAGTCATGCAACGGCCTGGGTTATCTGGGTGTCTGGGGTGAGGGTAGGGGTGCGTGGTAGGGGTGAGGTACTATTCAGGGACCACAGTACACAGTACCAGGACAGGCAATGTCAACAAGCGGCCCAGAAGGAAAAAGAATGTTGTTGAAGAGACGGGTGTGTTGTGTGTGTGTGTGTGTGTGTGTGTGTGTGTGTGTGTGTGTGTGTGTGTGTGTGTGTGTGTGTGTGTGTGTGTGTGTGTGTGTGTGTGTGTGTGGGCGGCTGATAATCAAAAGCCTATTTCCTACTTAGCACTAACTATCCCAGGTAAGACCTGCGGTTTACCCCTAGAATAATAAAGAAGCGAAACTGGATCAGAAAAATTATGCTGCTGCCAAATAGAAAACAGCCATTATCACTCTCTTTCAAGAAACCCTTTCGGGACTCAAACTACATATCCATCTTTTTGGAGTGGATCAAAGAGAAAGAGGGACAGAATGAGTGTTCTGTCCATATCTACAGCTTTTCACCATTCAACCCCAAGATTGTGTGTGTGTGTGTGTGTGGGGGGGGGGACAAGGGGGAGGAAACTATGGTTTCCATGGTGTATATGGACTACTATATTCTTTCTATGGTCCTGTCCATTCCTGCATGTAAAAGACTTACAATCAGTCAGACTCAATACTATGTGTATCATGTGCTACACAAACAGACCTAGACTCCCTGAGAGGGGAGACAGTGAGAGACACCTAGCAGTTATGTTGCTCTAATAACACCAGCTGTGTTGACACCAAACTGACCACAGACTAAACAGACTGGACGCAAACGCTGCCAGACCGCTGCCAGACCGCTGGAGAGCCGGACTCACCTGACGGCCCCGGGGCGGCCCCAAGACGGCAGCGTCCCTCCGCTGAGAAGGCCTCCGCTAGCAGGGGGGATCATGTTGACCTGGGGGAGAGGGGGAGGGGGGGGGGGGGGGGAGGGAGCAGATTTTTGGTCTTACCCTCTGGTGGGAAAGGAAGGGGAGGGAGGGAGGTGGAGGATGGGGGGAGCTGGTCTTACCCTCTGGTGGGGGAGCAGGCGGGAGAAGGAGACTTTTCTCAGGCAGCTCTTCTCTGATCCACTGAGGCAGAGGAGCACGGTCCACTCTCTACCATCTGGGAGAGAGAGAGAGGGAGAAGGAGAGAGATTGCGGTGGGCGACAGAGGAGAAGAGGAGAACAGGAAGTGAGAGGGAGAGGAGTGAGAGATTGGTAAGCATCTCTGTATAAATATACGAAGCTTTAACCAAATATGGTTCTATAGCCGGGAGGGGAGCATCCAAACCTGGAAATCCCTCCCAGCTGTATCAATAGGAAATCAAAGCAAACCGATCTGTACATCAGAAACAACAGAATCCTCCTGGAGCCTCCACTTACAAGAAACACACACTTTGATTCTGTCACCTGCAGCAACATAAAGCACGCAGACACATGGACTGAGGAAGAGAATAATATGTTGCTTGTGTGTGTGTGTGTGTGGTGTGTGTGTGTGTGTGTGTGTGTGTGTGTGTGTGTGTGTGTGTGTGCGTGAGAGAGAGCGAGAATAAGACTGAGAAAACAAGAGAGATTGAGAGAAGGAGGGAGGGAGAGATTTTGAAAAGAGAAGGAAAGTAAGAGAGAGAGAGAGAGAGGGCGAGAGAGAGAGCGAGAGAGAGAGAGAGACAAACAGAGAGAGACGCAGGGTGGGAAACATCTGGTCTCCACCCGTGGCTGAGGGAGGAAGCGTGCTGGTGCTTTTGGCCTGTGCTCTGGGTGTGTGTGTGTGTGTGTGTGTGTGTGTGTGTGTGTGTGTGTGTGTGTGCTGCAGCAGGGAGGATAGGAGGAAGTGTTCCTAACAATCCCCATGACAGCAAGATACAGTTACCTGCGTGTGTGTCTTTTTTACAGGGAAAAAACGAAAAGAGAAGGGGAGACGAGAGAGAGAGAGCGAGACCAGAGGGAGAAATAGAAGGAGAGAGAGACATGGAGAGAGACATAGAAATAAAGAAGAATGATAGAGAGGCTGGCCATGGGTGACAGTCCCCAGTCTCAGAGCTGCCTTGGGCCCGGTCTGTCGTGTGAGTGAGCGTGTGGACGCTGAGGGAAACCAGAGCTTTTAACTAAGAGGCCATTCCCAACAGTGGAACGTCTGTTGAAAATATAAACATGCCCTGGAGAACGATTTCTATCTCTCTCTAGTTCTCTGTCGCCCTCTCTCTTTCTCCCTCTCACTCTCCTCCCTTCTCTTTCTTCCCCCCCCCCCTCTCTCTCTCTCTCTCTCTCTCTCTCTCTCTCTCTCTCTTACTCTTTCTCCCTCTCACTCCCTTTCTTTCTTTCTTTCTTTCTTTCCCCCTCTCTCTTCCTCCTTTTCTCTTTCACTCTCTATCCATCCCTCTCTCTCTCTCCCTCTCTTTCTCCTCTGTTTGGGGTGCCTGGTGTGTACATCAACAGGAAATGAACTGGCACCGTCTAATCTGCTGCCTCTGCTACAAACAACAGCTCTCTAAAGCAATTAGAGGTCATCAAGCTCAAGATCTGTTCAAGACCCCGTTGTTCCAGGAACTGCAACTGCCATTCCATTCCAGAACGTTCCCTGCTCTGTCGATGAGGGCGTTCCGTAAATGGAGCCGATCCGTTTTCCTGGTGGCTCGAGGGGGGTTGGGGTGATGTCGTCGCTGTCACACAGAAACAAGGAGCTCTGATGTGGGTAGAGAACCTGTCGAACAGACTCAGACTCTCCAACGAGGCACAGGTGTTCCCTCTGGTCAAGTCATTATGTCCTGCCCCCCTTTGTTTACCTAATGGCCTGAAACAGGGGGAGGGGGGGGGCTGTTTGATCATGTCCCCCCCCCCCCCCCTCTCCCCCTGGTGTGGTCAGCCAACAACAGCTGTCAATCATCCGTCCCAGACCAGACAGACACTGGAACCTGGTTCTGAGTCTGGACAGTAAACGTGTAGCATGTACGCTCTCTCTCTCTCACACACACACAGGCGTTCTACACAAGTGTATTCTCACACACACACCAACACACACCCTGCTCCTGCATGCACCCACACAAGTGTCCCTTATCTCTTGGGCGTACAGGGGAGCAGCACTATATTACAGTGACACGGGGCATCTCAAACATCTGCTCTTTGGTTCCAGTGTCCCTCTTCCCCCCTTTGCCGCCCCCACACCCACCTCCCCCCCCCCCCCCCCGGCCTCCCCCTTGACCCTGCACCCACCCCAGGCCCCCCCTCCTTCTGTTCAGACTGCCCCATGTGACTCGAGGTCTGTCGAGCCGACAGGATATATCACCATCATTCCCTCTGTCGTTTCAGGTGAGTTGGTCTTGTCGGTGCGGGATCGCATGTGCGTGCGTATCCTTGTCTCTATGCGTATATTACAGCCTCACTCTGTAATACCTGCAAGATGCTCATGCGATTGGCTGATCACACATGTGATGGGGTGGGAGGAGCCAGGGGGTCAAGGGTCAGGGGGGCCCTGCAGTCGTAAAAGTGGTGCTGTGAACAAGGCGGGGGCTGAGACCAGACCAGACCCTGGGACAGTTAACCCTTTCACCCTACAGCCCCTCCCTTTCTCCCACCTGCTGAACATTCTCTCACACACACACACACACACACACGCCTGTTACTTTGCTCGCACGCAAAACTTACTGGGACTAACTGTCACCAGTGGTACTAAGCACAGACTACATCAGTTGAGGGAGAGTGTGTGTGTGTGCGCCGCCACAACACGAGTCAATGAAGCCATTGTACATTGTACCCTGAACCCCGCTTTTCATTACCGGTAGCGAAAATGAGCCTGTGTTTGTGAGGGAGTAGCATAATACCCCCACCTACAACGACTGTGTTTACAGAGTGTTACCATGTGCGCCACATCACCATGGGCCCTCTCTCTCTCTCTCTCTCTCTCTCTCTCTCTCTCTCTCTCTCTCTCTCTCTCTCTCTCTCTCTCTCTCTCTCTCTCTCCTCCCGTGTCTGCTCCTATCCCTCCACCCCTCTCCCTCTCTCTCCCCCCTCCTCCCTAGACCTTCCCCTCATTCGCCCTCCCAGTAACTTCCACCAGCCCTTTGGCTTGCTTCAGTTTCTCTTCAGTCCCCCCCTTCCCCCCCCCCCCCTCTCACCGTGGCGTGCCCGCAGGGCCCCGCTGGTCTCGGCGTAGCGGGCCAGGCTGACCTCGTAGCCCCTCTGCTCCAGCACCCGCTGGTACAGCTGCACCTCCGTGTCGGTGGCCACGCGCTGGCCCGTCAACACCACCGCACGCCTCCGACTGGAGCCCTCCGCCTGGGGGGAGAGGAGGGGGGGGGGGGACGTTATGACTCGCGATACAGAAGCCCGGGTCCCTGGTACGGCGTTGGGTACCAGGAAGGGCGTTTTTTCGTGGGGGGCCCGTGGTGAGGCGCTTTTGAGGTCCTCTCTCCCGTTATCGCTCGAGCCGGCGTCCTTCCGGACGCCTCCCCCCTGATGATCTCACCGGCGAAAGGAAGCGAAAAAACGCGAAGCCTATTCCTTATCCTGGGGAGGCCTCGGCGTGTGTGGGGCAGAGAGACAGAGGGAGGGAGAGAGGGGGGTGGGTCGGTGGGGTGCAGAAGGAATGAAGGACTGAGGGAGTGGAGGGGTGGTGGGGGGGGGGTGGCCTGTGAGCTATCAGCCAGAGGGAGAGGGGGAGACAGAACATGAAAGGCGCTGGGGTTTACACTGTGCTGAGCAGAGCTGGAGAAACACCGGAATCACACTGTTTTGGCTGGGAAGGGCGGGGGGGGGGGGGGAGGAGGGGGGACAGGAAGATGGATGGAGTTTGGAATGGACGGAGGATAGAGAGGGAGGTGAAGGGAGAGACAGAGAGGGAGACAGAGGGAGATGGAGGCTGATGGATGGAGATGGGGGACTGAAAGAGGGATTGATGGTGGTGAGGGGCGGGGCGGGGGGGGGCTGTTACAGGGCGGCTCATTCCTCAGAGACAGGTCTTCATTAAATCAACACTGAGTGGTGGGACTGTAACATTTCTTTCCTTCCCCCCCCCGTCTCAATTTCTCTCTTTATTTTTCAATCTGTCCTCTCTTTGATCCCTGCTTTTCTACTCTTCCCCTTTCAGCTCTGCTCCCCCTGATCTCTCTCTCTCTCTCTCTCTGCAATTCCTGCCCTCTCTCTCTGCAATTCCTGCTCTCTCCCTCTCTGCAATTCCTGCTCTCTCCCTCTGCAATACCATGCACTCCACTTTCTTCGTTTCCCCCCCGTTCAGTCCCTCCCTCCCTGCTCCTCTGAGTGGTGTGGCGTAGCCGGGTAAACGTTTCCATGTGGAGGCAGAGCCACATCAAGGATCGGGAGGTTGGGTGGGGGGGCGTCACAATGCCCTGGAAACGGCTCCAGCCCCCCCCCCCCCCCCTCACCTCCGCCTCCTCCGTCCCCCTCTGTCTTCAGGCCCAGATACTCATCTCAAACATGCAATTATTCCTCACTGCTCAGTTCTGGGGCCTGCCAGTCTGCCGTGGCCAAGTTCCGAGATGCAAGCGTTATTATTTCATTATGAGGCCGTCCAAATGGGACCCCGGCCAACCACCATCTCTCGCTCTCTTTTTCTCAGCAATAACAAGTAAACTCCCTCATCCCTCCTTCTTTCTTCCCCACGGCACGTTTAGCACGAAGACAGGAGAGAAAGGGAGGGGGAGAGATAAATGGTGAGAGAGAGAGAGAGAGAGAGAGAGAGAGAGAGAGATGCACAGAGTTAAAAAAGAGTTTGGAGTTCACAGAAACCGGCACACAGCGACCAGGTTGAGATATTAGAATAATACTCCCTTAATAAGATCGAAATGCAATCATGTATAGATCGGGAACTGCTCGCCTGCAATTTTGTGTGTGTGTGAGTTGGGGGGGGGGGATATTAAACACAAACACCGTGCTTCGTTTTCGCAGTGGGAGGAACGCCAGAGGGGGAAATGAGCTTGATATTGATCTTGCAGGTCGGCCCTAGTCTATAGCTGCAGCACGAGCTGCGATCCAGGCAATAACTCTGGCTAGCTTGTAGCTAATTTGACGAGCAAAATGCTTTTTCGTTGCGCAACATAGTCAGGGTAGTCGATCGTAAGTTACACAATGTCAGGGAACTGGGATAAATTGCACGTTTTGTGAATTTAAATGAGTGGAATGGGATTATTAAACATAAAGAAACGCTTTAACGCTACAATTAGGGTAAACCTATTCGTAAGAGTAGGCTGTGTGTTGCTGTTTTGAAGAGAAGGTTTATATTTGAAGTTGCCCAGTGATTGATCGACTGAGATGAAAACACTGAAGTTATCAAAGCTGGACATGTGAAACAACCTCAGTAATGAAAGGATCATGTTAAGAACTGGAGCTCATTTCAATTCCTCCACTGTGGGCTGACATCATCTTGGGAAGAAACTACCCAGGCACTTCCTCCATCACCATGACGACCCTGTGACTGACATGGAGCCCATGAGACAGTGGGAGGGGTGTGGCCTAGGAGGGGGCAGGGGGAGGGGGATTACAGTAACTGGAAGGGCTGGGTTATAAATAGGCTGTGCTATCTTCACCACCACCCCCCCCCCCCCCCCCTTCCAGCTCCACCCCCGATCCAGTCCCTAAGCATTGTGACCTTTGGCCCTGCCAACCCGTAACAGATACACACCACCACGGCCCACATTAGTAGGTATCTCTCTCACACACACACACACACACACACACACACACACACACACACACACACAGGCACACACCTCCTGTTACAGTTAGCCATGTCCATAGTGATTCCATGAGTCTGAACAGGGTGTGCTGCCAAGCCATGCCCCACTACACGCTGCCAGGACCTTCCTGCTACGGGGGAGTGGCGTGGTGACGTCACAGCAGCGTTTGAGGAATGTCACCAGTCCTCAGACCGGGGTCTGGCCTCAACCCAGAGCTCTGCCCCTCAAGTCTACAACCAGCCACACCTCACGACACGGCGTCCGCGGACGTCTCACTTTAACCGGCGACAGTTGACCCTCCACGGGGGGGGTGAGCAGGGCTCCACGCTCCACCGCCGTGTGAGGAGGAGGCTTGGAACTAGCACCATGCTAACTAGCGTTTGTGATACAATAGCTCACGGTGACCTGTTGCTACATGGGGTGGTCTGGAGTTACAAAGATGTGTTTTCCAGTGAAAACCAGTAACCCTCCCCCCCCCCCCCCCCCCCGCCCCCCCTCCGAAACGTCTTCTCTGGGGTCAAATGGGAGCTGGTTGTAAACGTTAAGGGGAGGCGCTTGTGAAGAGCTACCATGTGTTTTCTCCTCCATCCGTGGAGAGAGGAGGAATGCGCAGGGTTAACTGGCCTGTCTGTCTTTTTTCCAGTGTGGGGCAGAAAGAAAAAAAAATGAAAAAAGAAAATAAATGCGTGAAAGTTTCAGCTCCGGGGCTGGGAGAATGGGAGAAACCGAGGGAGCGAGGGGTAGATGGTGGGGTGTGGAAGGGGTGAGGGAGATAGGAGAGGAATAGAGAAGAGTGGAGGGGAGGAGAGGGAGACTGGCCCCAGCCCAGTCTTCCCAGTCCTGGCTCCAACTCCCCCCTCCCCCCCCCCCCCCCATCCCCTCTGCCCTGCTCTGCTCCCCTGTTAGTATTCTGGAGGGCTGGAGAGCCTGCTTGGCCATGCAAACCATGTTGTTGCTCTGCTTGGTAACTGCCCACAGAGCTGGCAAGGATCACTTTCCTCCTTTCTCTCGCAATCTCTCGCTTTGTCACACTCAAGCACATCGCTCCTCCTCTTCCCCTCTCCCTTTCTCGTTCCTCCATCCTTTTTCCTCATTTCTTTGCTTTCTCAGTGTCCGCTTGCCTTTCCCCAACTCTCGCACCCTTCCCCCTCAGCCCCTCCCAGCCCCAAATATGCCTCAGACTTAACCTCCCTGCCCCTCCAGCTCTTTTTACAGTTCTCCCTCTCCCTCTCCCTCTCCCTCTCCCTCTCCCTCTCCTCTCCCTCTCTCTCTCCTCTCTCTCTCTCTCTCTCCCTCTCTCTCTCCCTCTCTGACAGCCTGTCCATCTGTACCTTCCTCTGCCTCCCTGTTAGTGACAGGATGTGGCGTTGTGTTACCACTGGCTCCACAGCTAGAGGTCTGCGTCGCGGCTCCGTGGATATAAATACACACACGTCCACTATAGCCAACCACACTGTGACTCATGCACCCGACAAGGCCCTGTGTCCACCAGAAACACACCGAGTCGAGTCTGGAAAATACATTTCCCCATTTAAAGTGCACCAATTCCATCCATAGAATGAGACGTCATGTTAAGAATTTTGGAGAGGATCCCTCTGGAAATGCAATCCGTTTCGCGGAAAGTGCTCCCTCGGTAGAACAAAAACAACCTGAAGCACAAATCTGCGCACGATCGCAGGCCTACTTTTTTCCCTCCTTCACACATAACCGTCTGAGTGCCTAGCTGACACAAAGCATGAACCTTTGCGAGGTACCCACAAACACGCCGGCCGACTTCTTAGCATACCGACGGTCGGTCGAGCGTGCAGGTATCACGCGTTTACAATAGCGACCTCGGAAAGACGCGAGCGAGGGCTGTCAGAGTGATCACACGGAGCACCCATAAAGCACCGTCAGGTAATATACGCATCGGCGGGGATGAGCTCTACCATCTGGCCGAATGCTCTGTCTAAAATAGGCTTCACTTCTTGACAACCTCTTACCTCTGTGCTCTTCGACAGTGATACAGGCTCTCACCTTCCTGTAGGTAGGTCAACAGCAAGTGCCTCTCTCTCTCTCTCTGCTGTGTGCTACTGGGCCTAGCTCTCTCTCTTTAAACCTGAGCATGGAGGACTGAGGGCAGGAAGTCAGGGAGTCAGGGTTCATCCTGGGACAAAGCAGAGGGAGTATCCTTCACATCCTAGCGTCTTGGCCGACCGTGACCCTCCGGTTGGCTTAGAGAGTCTGGCTGACTGGTCACATGCATGGAACTCTCTCTGTCACTCTCTCACACACACACACACACACACTTCCAGCCAATTAGTGTCAAACTGGCTAATGTGGTTCCAGATCTCCCTGGCAGACGTGATGGTCCACGTGGAACACGCTTCACTCACACATGCAGGGTCGGGTCCTCTCCTCGCCCTAGCTCTTGTCTCCTTCCCCCGCTCGAGTCCTCTGGCCCCCCAGTCTTTGTCCCTGGTCTGAAGGGGTCAGTCTGGGGCTAGCGGAGCCCCAGGAGGACTAAAGAGCTACGGTTCAGGTTACGAACACTTCAGCTCCTCTCCTCTAACGCCGCTGTCCCTTACAGAGCTGCGTCCCACTTGCCAATGCCGGGATCAACACACAGCCTCACACTTTAACAGCCAGTCACTCTCTCACACACACACACACGCACACACACACACACACACAGAGTTGAAGACACCATTTGAGCATCAGACTTTCAACCCAAGACATAACTCCTCATTCGTATGCTTAAAGTCAAAAGCAGTCATTGGAGACATACCAGAGGAGATGCCAAGCTGGCAGAAGTGACATGGCCGTGGTAGCTAAAGCTTAAAGACACGCCATCAAACAGTCCAGCTCGACCGCTCTTCTCCAAGAACTGCCACATATCTTCCTCAACAGGACGGGTCCCACGCAGTCACAAACCACAAACACAGAGGGGAATGTCTTACACTTTTAGCTATAACCTATAAGACTATGTTTAAGACACTATAGCATGCGTTACTGTGGGAGTTCATTTGAACATTTTGGACATGAACCACACACTTGAGGTGTTTGCAGGAAGCCCGAACTGATGTTTCTGGAGGCTATCAATGTTACGATGGACTTATCTCTGTCCACCTTGCAGGTACGCACACGCATGTAGCCGGTGTGTATCGGTGAAACTCACTCTTCAGGTATGTAACAGGCCACCCGCAGTCAACGAATTGCTAGCTTTTCGTCGGCGTACTTGGTGGTGGCCGCGCTTGGGAAGTCAGAGGTGGCGTGTTCGACCCCAGTGAGGGGCGAACATCGGCCCGTGTACCTCTGACGGAGCAAGAACACGCCTGTTACACGCACACACACCGCTAGGGTCCTTCTCAACACCATCACCGCTCCTTCTTTCCCACCCCCCTTGTTTATTTATTTCTCTCCCTCCCTGTCAACACTTGTCCTCCTCCTCTCCTCTTACCCTCTTTCTTGTCTATTTTCTCCTCTCGCTCTCTCAACGCTGTCCTTCTCTCTAGGGGTTGAGAAAGCCTGAGATTACGAGTCACATGTCCCAAAATACAGATGGGCTCCAGTCAAGGCCCTGTTTTCAATAGCCATCCCATAATAGGCGGTTATTCTCGAATAAGTGACCGGGTATCCGTTGTTAGGAGCAGATGGTAACCAGAGAGCTTTCGAGTGACCTGCCGTTTCTCGAGCAGCTGATCTCAGCCAGCTGACAGTCCCCCAGAACACCCTCTTGAAACACAAACGCGTGAGGGATTACTAGGCGCACGGCAACAATTAGTCTGTATAACACACACTCGCACAGACAAAGTACTACACTCTTTTGTCATAGCAGAGAACTCATTTGAACAGGGGTCTGAGGTCAAGCGAGGCGACGCGCTTGCGGCGCAGACGTGCACATTTTTAGAAGGTAGGTGCAGCCTTATTTGTTAACATTCAGCATGTTAAGTTTAGCGTTGATATTAATGTCAGTGTCAATAAGTCAGCTGCTGTTATACAGAGACGTTTACTGAGCTGTCAAGGGAAGAGATTCTCAGCATTTGAACTGAATATTTATATCTGGAAACACTTGGACCGGCAGCCACTGTAAATGCCAAGGAAAATGTATATGCAATCTGGAACTGATTAGTCCATACAGGTGCCAATCATACGTTCTGGGACTACTTAAAGGACAAAGTAAACCCGCCTTCCTATTTTGTCTGCATCACACGCACGTGTTGCTTTAACCAATGGACATTCAGCTTTCGGACCAGTGTCTAAAAATATCTAAACAATAACACAAGCAGGAACAGAAACCATGAAACAATGTCCGAGGTTTAAAATGAACGGAAATTCAAATAGGTCCTGCAGTTAAGGCTACATGGTCAGTCATCGTCCAAGAATGAGTGAGCCTCCGGATGTTGTTGCTCATTAAAGTTAATTAAACTCAGCCGGTGTTTAGAGTTTTGGGCTAGGAGTGAGTGGGTAAGAGATAGAGAGGGAGCAGGATGACTAAAAAGTGAAATTCAACTAGTTAAATTGTAGGCTACGTTCTGATCAAGCTTAATAAAACCAGATAAACCATAAAGTACATAAAAAACATAGCCTGCTGACCACTTAGGATCAGATATAGGCTTCTTACCCCTCGTTCTCTCTGCAAAGCCTCCAGAGCGGCAATAATCCGCTGCGGTTCCTGCATCAGTTGTTCATCAAAGGCTTTTTTCGTGTCCATCATCTCTGACTTGTTGCGCTCATCAGACGCGGGTTGGCTGGACTTGAACCGGCTCCGCGCGACCACCAGGGTCTGGTAGAAGAGACATACCGCTACCCCCAGAAGCAATAACGGCCCAGAGCAATACCTACGGCGCAGCGTCCACAAGCGCCAGAGGAACATCCCCGCTTCTCTTAGAACTTTGTTGGCTATTGGCACAAGGCATAACATTAAACGGTGTTTACGTCCCTGCATCCCACTCAAACCACTGGCCGCTCTCCCGACCCATTAGACGGGTAGGAAGCGGTTAGACTTGACCAAACACGCACTTCAAGAATTCTAGAAAAAGACGGGGCGCTTTAAAATCCACGGGAAATATACACTCCAACCTCCTAACCTTTAACACAGAAGCTATCGTGTCCTTTCAGAACGTCGTGGCGGGCCGGGTTACAATGTTGTTTCTCTTTACCCGAAAGAATGAAAAGTCAGTTGAAAACACTCGAATAACGGACCTCATGACCGAGATCACACACTGCGCTCATCCGCGCTGTCAGAAAACTATCCCATTCCTCTCCTTGAACCAGCGCACAAAGTCTCCCGCTACACATGAAGTAGAAAGAAATATAGAATATAGAAATAACTCCACAACCAGAAGCCCGCCCCGCAATAAACGGTAAGAGACGTTCTATAACTACTGAAGAGCTCGCCTGTGTGCGCGGAGGCGAGTCCACCTGGTTTGGGTTAATCCAAAGAAAAAGTAAACAGACGCTTCCTCTCCTCGAGGACTGCTGGATTACAGTGCACGCACAGGGCTGCTGCTTTTCAGACGGGCACTCCAATGGAGGAAGAACAAGGGAATTTAAGCACGGATCATGCAAGCTTTGTCAGCGTAGCCGAGGAGCGCTTTTGGTTCTCGCACCGAAACGAGTTTTTAAATTCCACACGACACACGGAGCGGTCTAAATTCGCACACATGCCTTCTCTGTAGGGGGTCGAGACCTGCCCCCCTCTTCATTCCTGTGTCTGGTGGAACACTGGTGTTCTCTGCTATTTGTGGCACACAACATCTTCGCCTGTTACATAAAATAAACTGGTAGTTTGAATTGTGTTGAATTAAGTTAACGGCAACAGGGGCCAAACACGCAAAAACAATTTGTAAATGGTAAAAACCTTAAAAATCCCATTAAGAAATGACTAAAACGTTCAAACTTACGTGTCCTTACGCTGGCCCAAGTCAGATTCCAGCACAACCGCGATCACTAACAGGTGAACAAGGCTATTAAAAACGTACAGGATTGTTCGTAATGAACGTAATGAAACAAGCACTTCATTACCAAACGAACCTGAAACAAATACAAAATCATCTAACATTGATTATAGAAGATTGCATCAAAAAGCGGGTTCGATGCAAAAACGTACAAAGCCAACAACATTTATCAAAAGAATTTGATCATTTTATTGAGTTTTTTTTTCTACATCTCTGGAAACTTGTACACACCATCTCAGTGCAGAATGACTAGTGACACATACACACACGTACACACAAACACATACTCACACGCACGGTACACACACACACACACATCCACATACCAGCTTCACTTATGACTTTGTTCTTATACTGTATATTCAGAAAACTAGTTTTTAAGAGACTCAATGGGGACTCAGTCACACGCGGACAGCGGAACACGTTACCGGCGTCTCCATCCCAGTCACCATGAACACAAACACCGTGGTCAAAGTCATAGTTACATTTCAACATGGTTTAGAGTTCAAAATCGAAAGCCTGGGATTTGTAGTCCAACAAGCACCCGTGGACTACATTTCCCAGGCCAAATAATCATTTGCGCCCTCGCGACAGCTTCCTCTGATGAGCAGTTCTTGCGACCATGCGTGGAAGCAGGAGGGTGGGTGTGGCCCTCTGTCACAGAGGAAAAGGCGAGCAATCCAATTCTGATGAGGGCGTGTAATTGGGAGGGGGGGTTACTGGTCGATGGCGGGCACAAGAGTTCACCATTCCTCATTTATGCAGGGAGAGGAGTATGAGGAATTCTTTCCTGTGCTGTTTTTTCCTCCATCCAAACCTCTTCCAAAAACCAAAAGGGTTTGACCCTGAGTGACCCCTGACCTCTATGAAAGGTCACACAGGTAGACGAGTCTTCTCTGTGTCCACCGCAGGTCCGCTCTAGTGACGGGGGGTGTGTGTGTGGGGGGGGTTTAGTGGCAGTTAATTAGGAGATGGAATGGGGAGGGGGGGGTCTGAGGGAGTCTGCAGGGTGTGTGTGTGTGTAGGAGGGGGGGGGGTCCTGGACGCAGGGGGTCTCATTTGTGGCGGCTCCCTCTCCTCTTCATGGCGACGGTGCACTGGGGGCAGTACCACTTCCCCTTGGGGGCTTCTGTCAGCCCCACGCAGCCGTAGTGGAACCACTCGATGGGGCACTGTGGGAGCACACACACACACACAGTCAGCCTGGCTCTCACCACCAGCAGTACACAACTGGACTGATGTTCTACTCATCCAGTCACTGTACTCCTGGAAAGCCTTTTCCATGCTTCCTAGCTGGCAGACGTCCAGACAGACTGTGGCCACTTGTTGGGTTTCATTCATGCCGTTGATATATGCCATCGAGTATTTTTTCAAACCGTATCATTGATAATCGGCTTAATTGCATAAATAAATGTTTATAAAGAATAGGATTTCACTTCGCAGTCCATTGCTTAAATATTAACATGTAAATATTCAAATACATGAAGCGGTTTAGTCCTTCTGTATGTATTAGTTTGAAAAACGTAATAAGATGACATGATAGAGGGTAGGATCTTTGGGGGTGGGGTTGGTTAGATAGGTCGGACTCTGGGGGGGGGGGGGGGTATCCCCCAGCATGATAAAGTTCTGGATGAAGGTAAACTGGTACTTACATCCTGGTTATCACAGCCCACCATCTCTCCATAAGACACCTGGAAAAGGAGTGAGGCTCTTTCAGTGAACATGTGTGTCTGTCAGAGTGAAAGCTGTGTGTTTGTGTGTACACATGTGGCAGTCAGCCTGAGTGTGTGTGTGTGTGTGTGTGCACACATGCTACAGTAATCCTGTACCTGGTTGCAGATGCAGTAGCGGGGCTCGTTGGGGTCGTAGTTCCAGTCCACCTGGCTGTTGGTGTCGGCCTCGGGCAGCGCTGAGGCCTGCTGGGACAGCTCCTGGGCCAGGGCCGAGGACGAGGAGCAGGAGGACAGCGAGGAGGACGAGGACGAGGAGGACGACTGGTGGTTGGAAGACTTGGTGCTGCCTCTGCAGACGGGACGAGAGAGAGAGAGAGAGAGGGGGGGGGGGTCAGACGAGAGTTAAGACGGACCTTTATGGATCGGTCCTCGCTGCTTGGGAGTGTCTACTGGCGTCTTGGACAGCGTTGCCTGAAACAACGGGGTGTGACATCACAAGACTGGTGCCCTGTGCCAGATAGGGTGATCACGAGCATCAGCAGACTGACTTCAGGGATAACTCGCAATGTGGTGAGACTTGATGGCACCATGATGCTATGATGCCTTCATAGTCACCCTGGTGGTCCTCTGAGCGAGCTGGCGTGTGTGTGTGTGAGCATGTATACAGTATACGGCTGTGTGTGTGTGTGAGCATGTATACAGTATACGGCTGTGTGTGTGTGTGTGTGAGCATGTATACAGTATATGGCTGTGTGTGTGTGTGCGTCTTACTTGGTCTTGCGGCCCCCCCCGCGGGAGTCGGAGGAGGCGGTGGCGGGGGCGAGGGTCTGGGTGAGGGTGTTGGCCAGGGCGGAGGAGGAGTAGCCGGCCGTGTCCCGGGACAGGGAGAACTCCCGGTTCAGCTGGAAGTCGTTGTTCTTGATGGCCTCGTAGCTGGCCTTCAGACTGGACGTCCTCCTGCCCTCCTTCATCTGGGACACACACACACACAGTATGAAGAGGTGCAACAGTTCAAAAGCTCTCGAGAAAACAACCCTGTCCTGCGTTGAGCAGCACCCAAGTCAGGTAGGTGTGCGTGTGTTACCTGTGCGGTGGCCTGCACGGCCTGCGCTGCTGCCATGGTGATGGCCCCTGCCCCGGCCCCGCTGGACAGAGAGCTGAGGTTGTAGGAGGCCAGGGGCTGCCCTGAGTTCACACTGTACACGTTGTTAGTGGCTGAGGACGTGCTGTTGGTGCGGCAGCCTGGGGGGGGGGGGGTGGGAGGATAGAAATGAGGGGGGCAAACGAGTGAGAGAGAGAGAGAAGGGGGGGGGGGGGTGAGGGGGTGGACAGGAACAGACAAGGAAGCCAGTGAGTCAATTACACAGCAAGAAAGTGTAAACTGAATTGAACACAGCCAGTGCAGTGTGTGTGAATGTGTGTGGCGTTACCTGGCGTGTTCTCCTTGGAGGCGTCTGATGTGAGTGTGGAGAGCAGGGCTTCAGATTTGAACTTCTTCTCAGGGACGTGTTCTGTTGTGTGGTGTGTTGGCGTGGTGTATTTCCTCTCTGTCACACACACACACAGACATGACAGTGCTTGGTAAGCCTGGCAATCTAATATGTATCTATCTAAAAACAGCACGACGTGGACCCGATTTAGAAAACAACATCCAGACAACCTCCCCCACATGTCTGAAGGCAGTAGAAAAACCTGATGACCCTGTCTTGGTGTGTGTGTGTTCGTGTGTGTTCTTGTGTGTGGACTGTGTTCTTACTTTCCACTGTGGTGTGTGAGTGGACGTGGTGGTTGTTGACCGGCTGAGAGGGACTGTCCATCTCTAGGGAACCTGTTGGGGGGGGGGGGGGGGAGAGAGAGACACAATAATCATCCATCTTTTTTCTGCACTTCTTTGCAGTAGTTCCAGTGAGCCAGTGTTTTCTCCATGGACAGGCAGACATCACAGGGAAGAGAGTGCTGGAGTCAGGACTGGGAGAGATCTGGAGTGGACTGTTCAGTCACAAGAGGGGTGTCAGGGCACCAAGTGAGGGATTGTGAGACCAACACCGCCCCCTAGCGGAGGTGCGCATATCCACACACCGACACACGGCCCACAAACCCCCTTTCACCCAGAACACAAGGCCCACAGCGAGTCCGGAACTCCGGTTGGTCCAATAGGAACGGGTGGGTAGTGGGGAGCATGATTGACAGCCGGCCGAGGGCGGGGCTCAGGTGAGGGCGGGGCTCAGGTGTGTGTGTGGGGTGATTGACAGCCGCCACTCACGTCTCTCCAGGATCTCGGTGATGCCGGCGTTGTCGGCCTCCAGCTCCATCTTGAACTTGGCCAGCTCCTGGTCCAGCTTCCTCAGGTGACGGTCCACCTGTGACCACACCACAGCCCCGTCAGCGCTCAGCACAGCCCCCAGCGTGGTTCACACTCACACGACACATCCCAGCCCCCCACAGCGTTAGCGCCTCGCAGGCAACACGCAACGGGTGAAATGCATGACCGGCCGAGACGTGCCGGGTTGTCTGCGGTGCTGTACTGCCGCCTAGTGGGCTGAAGGAAACATTGCAGGAGAGGGAGCATGGTAGTGGCTTCACGAAATCCCATTCATCCCGTAAAACGGAGCATCTCTGGACTGCGAGTGTGCCCTCTCATGCTTCTATACCGACTGCATCCAAACAGACAACCCGTGCGACTAACAGGATCCAGCAGAAACACCCAACTTTTCCCCCTTACCAGATCATAAATCTGATTGGCCAGCTGTACTTTTTCATCTGCATCTTCCAAGGCTTTATAATAGTCCTGGAGGAGGGAGACACAGCAGCAGCTATGAATAATGACATTCATCCGAACGCGTCACAGTGCAGCAGAAATATTTATTGGTATAACATCAGTGTCAACGGCTTTTCACTGCTTCAAAACGGTGTTAACGCAGAATTCTGCCCATGTGTTCTAGGAGTGTGTGTGTGTGTGGTGAAGGTTAATGAGACCAGGTACCTTCTTGATCACCTCCATCTGTTCCTCCCTCCACTCGGGCTTGTTTTTCTTAGCGTTGACAAAAAACTCGTTAACCCTCTGCTCCAGCTGGTCCATTGCATCTAAGACACGATGAAACAGTGAGTTTCGGACATGGGTGTGTGTGTGTGGGCTTCAGAGCTCGAGTGGATGAGAACACACTGCTCCAGACCAGTAAACGCTGGTCTCTGTGCGAGCTTTCAATCCAGCACATCTGTACCATGCAATTATACTTTTTAATTGGGGTGGTCAGATAGCTGAGCAGTTAGGGAATCGGGCTATTGATCGGAAGGTAGCTGGTTCGATTCCCAGCTGTGCAAAATGACGTTGTGTCCTTGGGCAAGGCCCTTCACCCTACTTGCCTTTGGGGGAATGTCACTGTACTTACTGTAACTTGCTCTGGATAAGAGCATCTGCTAAATGACTAAATGTAATTGCAAGTGCTTGCAAGTTTGACTTCTCTGAAACTAAGAGTGCAAATGCCAAATATAATTACAAACGTGATGTTTTTCTATCTATAATGTATGACATGTTATCTTTTTATTTGTATTTTGAAATGTATTAATTTCATTATTACTGATCTTACAGTAATAATGAAAAAAAAAAAGAATCTGATATACTCATATATATACCCAGATATATTTTGCTGCAACTCTGCTGTTGGGACAATGTCATGTATGTTTTTCTACTTTGTATCTGTACAACTGGATGTAACAATAAACTAGATTGATAAAAAATAATGTATCCAACTTATGCCGGCTAGCTATAGTTTCAGACGTTAAGCTTCTTGTTTACCATCTAAATGAGCAATCTAGCCTCTTCATAAAAATACTTAATAACGTGCAAAACGTGTATGACTTACAAACAACACTATTAAGTTAACTAGCCTACTAGTAGAAATACTATGGAAGCTGCCGCGCTTTGTTGGGTGCCGGTACTGAGTGTGGGTGTGACTCGTGCATGCCGCTTACTTTGAACTTGCAGGTCCATCTCCCTCATTTCCGTAAACCTGTCGCGGAGATCCATGGGTAGCTGCTCGATCACTGCCAGGGAGAAGAAAAAGCCAATTCACCAGCTAGCATTGCTAGGCTAACAGACCGAACGCGTGAGCTCGAATTTAACGCATACTAAAATTATTAAATGCACCATTTGCGACATTCGTGTAACGTGTGGATTGTATACTCACTTTCGAGATAATCCTCTAGGTACAGCATCTTGGCAAATGCGATGTTTTTAACGTTTATTAGAAGAATTTGGGTCTTTCAATATGGCGCCGCCAGCCGCTGTTTCACGAACAAAAAAATGTCCACTGACAAACGGAGGTCAGAGAACATGACGTAATCAGCACATCGTAGTATTATTGGCCAAGCATGAAAATGCGTAGACATCGACTTCTAACTACGAAGCATTGTGGTACTTGTAGTTCATTGGATGGCAAAATTGGAACCTGGATAAAAAAGACTGCACTTGCAAAAAATAAATAATGCAACTTTACTAAAGATTTACTAAATATGTAAAAAACAAAAAAGTTTAATAAAGAAATACTTTTTTTTGTGTGATAAGTGATCTCTGTTCTCCGCATCGTTTAGCCTATCCCATAACCCTGCTATATCTTATTTACAGTATGTGCGCGCGCGCACACACAACACCCACACATCACCGTCCCTATCTCTTTCTCGCAAACACACACGCATACGCAGGCGCACACACAAACACACAAACACACACACCACACACACACAAATAAACAATAACAGCAAACTCAGCAGTACCTACTTTCCTTCTAATTCAGTGGGGACTGCTACACTAGTTAAAGCCTTAGTCTCTATTCAATTTCCCCCAGGCCTAGACAATAACACTCTCTAGATCTGACCTCTTGACCTAGGCATGCTATCTCGAGGAGGAGGGCTATAGCTGGCCGCATTCTTCCCCTCTCCAAGGAAGCTAGCTACAGAGGCCTCTACAGTATTTGGAGATGCAATTACGCGAAGCGCTAGGACCCTGCGGACCGCCCCCGCATGACATACCAGGCTGCGAGTGCAAGTTTGGCCACTCTTAAACATGCAGAAGTTGAACTGACAGGACTGAGTTGATCAACTCGGCTCTTTGGTAGGACGATGCGGCCCCAAGTGGAGGTTTTTGACCAATTTGAGAAAATATCTGAAGCTGGACGAGAGGAATCTTGTTGGATATCGACCAGCCTCCTTCTTTTAGGACTTGCATCCGCGAGGAATTATAATTAGGATTTTCTTTTAAGATTGTCCGAAAACAACTACATGATTATTCCAACACTGTAGTATTTGGATCTATGTTGGTTTTGCCCCCTAAGCCCCAAAACAAGGTGTTTTAGTGTAATGTTGCGGATATGTTTTTTCGCATGCGGGCTCGCTAAGTGAGTGATGATTGATTTGGATATGTCAGCACCGCTGAGCGCTCATCCGCACACTCCATCATTCAACGCCGGGGAAAGTAAGAAACCACCTGTTGTGAATGCTTACTGGAACTTCCCACGGATATACTGAGTCTGCTAAAACAAGACATCGGAAAAGCGCATCAGCGTCCGCACATGTGACGTGTAAAAGCGGTAGGCTGTTTGACGCGCGGGACATTGTTACAGAGAGAGAGAGAGAGAGAGAGAGGGGGGGGGATCAATTCTACTCTAATTTGATTCCCCATCTCCTCGTATTTGTTTTCAGTGAAATATGTTGCCATGGTGGCACCGGTTAAGATGAGGACTGTTGGCCACCAGTTGCTGCGCTCAGAATGGCTCGCGAGGACGCGGTGAGGTGCCTCCGCTGCCTGCTCTACGCTCTCAATTTACTCTTCTGGGTAAGAGGAGAGGATACCACCGAGCAGGTGGCCGGATAGGCGCCACGCTCACGTTACACCCCGTAGCCAACTTTTCGAACTCTTTACCCACCATCAATATACCTCTTTGCCCACTGTGCGTGCGTGCGCGCTATAAGCCGCGCCTAACGTTTATGTGACTATAAGGAATGATTCGATCTCAGTGTAGCCAACTGCGTATATCCCACTCCATACTTTGTTAGCATTCTGCATCCCAAGTATGCGCAAACTGAATGCATGTTACGCATTCCACCGCATGCCATTTAGGCAATAAAAAGTGATAGGCTCCAATGCTTGGGGAGTGTCTAACATAAGGCAGACTGCCCCGAGGCAACATTTGTCCAAGGATAATTCTTGGACATATTTAGATCTAATAACTTTCCCTGCAGCCAGAATATATCTCATTCTATAAATATATATATTTCACTGTATGAAGGCATTGCAACAATGCTTGTGTAACTCTGCTTCTCTGTTTGTCTCTCTCTGTTTGTTTCCCCTCCTCTCTCAGCTCATGTCGGTATGTGTGCTGGGTGTGGCAGCTTGGCTCAGGGACTACCTGAACACTGTGCTCACCCTGACAGCCCACACCAGGTGAGCAACAGGGCAGCCCCACAGACAGAACGACAGACAGGGGGAAGGAAAGCGCCGGAAGAGCGGGGCGAGGGGCATCCAGAGATGAGGGGAGGACGTGGAGAGAAGTAGGGGGGGAGAAGGGTGTGACAGGACTGGAGGATTAAGCTGTGCAAAGGGTCGGCTCGGTGATCTTATATCTCAGTAAATCCTACATGCTGTTAGTCCTCCCAATCGTGAGCTCATCTCTCTCTACATGCATTCGAAGTTCTAATTGCCAGCTTTTATCTTCAACATCAGTCTTCTGGTTTTCCATTATCCTATTCTGTCCATTATGCTACTCTGTGTTCTCTGGTCACATGGTGGCAAGTTGATGATAAAGTTGTACACAGTCAAACACATTCCTACAGTGTAACCCTCTCACCCTGTGTACACTTACTTCCTGTACTGTACTGTATTAATAATGATGCAGGCTCTGGATGGTAGGAGTGGGAGAAAATAAAGAGAGAGAGAAAGAGAGAGGCTAACAGGAAGGAGAGATAAATAAACAAAAAGCCTGCCAAGAAATTCTGATGAGTGACTCCCCCTCTTGTCTTCTTTTTTCTCTCTCTCTCTCTCTCTCTCTCTCTCTCTCTCTCTCTCTCTCTCTCTCTCTCCTCTCTCTCTCTCTCTCTCTCTCTCTCTCCCTCTTCCTCCCTCTCTCACCTCCCTCTCCCTTTCTCTCTCTCTCTGCCTTTCCCTCTCTCTGCCTCTCCCTTTCTCTATATCTCCCTCTCTCTCTCTTTATCTCTCTCTCCCTCTTTATCTCTCTTTCTAGGCTGGAAGAAGCTGCTGTCCTCACGTATTCCCCGGCTGTGCATCCAGTCATCATTGCTGTGTGCTGTTTTCTAATCATCGTGGCTATGGTGGGCTACTGCGGCACACTGAAATGCAATCTTCTCCTTCTGTCCTGGGTATGTGTTCAATAAGTGTGTGTGTGTGGTGTGTGTGTGTGCGTGCGTGTGTGCTTATGGAAATTGGGATGAGCTCATGTCGTTTTGTTGGAGAGGCAGATCGCAATTATGGTTGTTCTCGGTCACGGTTTCTTCAACTGGTGGTGTTAGTTGCAAATTTACAGGACCTTAATTTGCATGCAGCATTCATGGACACACTGTATCAACACCCGCAGACAAACACACACACACCACACACTCACACAACCAGCATGGGCTCTGTATCCGTCTCTCCTAATATCCTATAACCTTTAACAGGCTGCAGTCCACGCTGTCTCAATAAAGCTGCATTAGTGTGCCCCCGTAAACACTCCAACCGGGGTCTGTAAATCTAGTGAACGCACGCACCTCTGCTAGCCAGAACCCGGAGGGCTTCAGATTCATCCTTGATTTTACGCGCTTCTTCACCCCCCCCCCCCCCCCCCCCCCGACGGTCGTTCATCAACCTTCCGAGAGAGCGAAGCGCGGCGTTAGGGAAACGCCTGCAGGCGCGCCACGCTCTGACCTACGGCGCCTGCGTTCGTTCGGGGGAGGGGGGGGGGGGGCGGGGGTTGGATAGCAGGGATGCTCCCGTGGATAAGTACAGCTGTAAAACTATTCACCGTGCTCCTGTCTGAGCCTCGCTGAGTTACGGGGCCCTGGGCCCTGATGGATGGCCGGAGAGAGAAGGAGAGAGGGGAGAGAGGCGAAGTGCGGTGTTGGGGAACACGCCGGTGGGAGGGTGTGGGAGAGGAAGAGAGAGAGAGGGAGAGAGATGCAGAGAGAAACGGAAGGGGGCGATGGAGATGAATGAGGGGAGAGAGGTGGGAAGGGTGTGAGAGAGAGACAGAAGGTAAGAGGGAGGGAGGGAGAGAGAGAGAAAGAGAGAGAGAGCTGAATCACTTCCCACACATCTGTCAGAGAGACAGATAAGGTGTGATTATCCGGCTCGATCACTCAAATCTGTTACCCCGGGATGGCGGAGAGAGAGAGAGAAAGAGACAGAGAGAGAGCGAGGGGTGCAGGAGCAGAGAAAGAGAAAGACTTGAGGATGGAGGGTGAAGTAGAAAGGTTTAATAAACCAGGGAGGATCAAGAGGCCCAAAACGTTGAGGTAAAAGAGAGGACCTGAAATTAGAAACTGCAATTTAACATTGGGGTTATGCCCAGAACTTCATTCCAGACCGAGGCAACACCATTAAACACAGGCCACGTCCACACGTCTGCATGAACTCAGGAACAGTAGAAGGAGAGGAACAGACAGGGTGGCTTGCAGGTGTGTCGGGGGTTGAGGAGTGTGGGGGGGGGGGGAGGGGGGGGCTGTTCTGGTTTCTCTGACCAAAGTGTCCATATCCTGGGTGTTCCCCGTCCCTCTCCCTCCTTCTGTAGTCTTCCACCCCTCCATCACTCCGTCCATCTCTCGGGACTCCATTCATCTCTCCACTAGAGTCTCTCTGTCTGTTTCTCTCTCTGTCTCTCTCCCCGCTCGTCCGCCCTCTGACGGTTCTCACGGCTCGCTGTGGGGATGGCTGGATCTGGGTGAGGGGGACAATGGGGAGGGCTATCCGTGTCTGCCTGACGCCATGGGCCAGGCCCGGGGGCCGGGGGGCTGGAGGTTGCAAGGCGGTTATGGCGCTCGGGTTACGGGGCCGGCCCATTCACCAGCCGGGGCGTCCCTTTCAGCGGGGGGGCCAGCCCGGGAAAAGAAGACGCAGGTTGCCCCCCCCACCCCCACCCCCAGCCCCAGCCCTCCACATCCTTGTTATACTCTACTGATGTGCCTATCTGATCAAACACACGCACCTGCACCCAAGCGCATACACACAGCGGCTGTGGTGAAGACTTCAGTGTTAAGTCCGCAAGCATGCGAACTAGTCTTCATTTTGGGGACGTGCGAACAAATGTCTTGATCTGTGAACCTGCGATGGTTACGTGGTAGCGGTGTAACAAGATATCGTGGCACGATATATATCGCGATGCGATATGACGTCCGTTTGATCCTATTGGTTGAGCTACCAGCACGCGACCTACAATGCACCTGCATCACGCGTGCATTAACAGAAATCGCAGAAACCGAGTTAATTAAGTTGTATGTAAAACAGGGAAAGTAGTTGAAAATGTTAAAGGTTTTGGAAATAGATCTGTGAATCGGAGTTCGGTTTCATTTGAAATATTGTTCCAAATATCGTGATACGTATTGTATCGTGAACCCAGTATTGTGATAAGTATCGAATCGTGAGCTGAGTGTATCGTTACATCCCTATTATGTGCACAGGCCTTGTGTGATCATGTGTGTGTGTGTGTGTGAGGACTGGGACTTGGCTGGGACTTAGAACCCTCGTGCGCTCTTACTGGGCAAGGAAAAGGTCGTGTAAAAATAGTCTGTCCGTACTTAAGACTAAACGTACCCCTCTCCCTTCCTCGCACGAACCTTCCTCCTCCTGTCCTCCTCATTCCACCCCACCCCCCATGTCTTCTTTCACGCTCTTCCCTTCATTCCTCCCTCCCTCCCTCCATCTCTCCAGCCCTAGTGGGGGTGTTCATCTGCTCAGAAGAAAGGAAGAACCTAGACCCTCTCCTGTGTCGTTCTTAAGAGCGTGTGACCCCGCGCTAACCTCCGGTTGTGTCTGCGTGGTCTTTCTGACACGGCTAACGTACAGGGTCAGCACTCAGTGAGGTCTAGGTTTATATTTTCTTCTCACCTCCGAAGACTTCCTTGTCAGAAAGCTGTGCGTGTGTGTATGTGTATGGGAGGGTGAGAGAGTGCCGAGGGCTGGAGAGTTCACTTGCGTCTAGCTACTTGAAAACGTATGTATAAAGATGTAGACAGTACAGAGGTTTAGAGTGGTGAGAAGTCTCTGGCTTAGGTTGGGGGAATTATCTGTCTGTCTGTGTGTGTGTGTGTGTGTGTATTGTTTGGGTCTGGCATGCTCTAAATGGACCTCAACACTAACAGAGGCCAGGCAGAGCCATCTGTCTGACACTAATATTTACAATCTCCAAACAAACAGGTTGTCAGCCATGGCTGCTAACATTGACAGCTCTGTAATAGAATGGCTGACACACACATTCATCTTTGTAAGATATGTGTGTGTGTGTGTGTGTGTGCACAGTTGTGTTTACATGGGGTGTCTGTTGAATGAAATTCATGACTTGGCATCGGCTTGTTTGTTTGGAGTTGTAGAAATGCCTTTGTGTTGGTGTGTGTGAGTGTGTGCGCATGGCGACAGGTCGACAGACATGTTGGGCAGAGAGGAGATAACAAAAGAGTGTGTTGTCATCAGCGCTACTGCGGACGCAAGCAGCGGGCCACGCCATCATTGCCATGGCGATCCATCAGAAACGGGAACGCCGCCGCACAAAACACTGGACCGTCACGTAGGACGACGCTGCACAGATCCCATCTCTCACTGCGTCGTATCTAAACAGTGTCTCTTTAATGTCCCCCCCCCTCCCTCTCTCTCTCACACTCCCTCCCTGCCTGTCTCTCTCTCCTCTTTCTCCCTCTTCCCCTCTCTCTCCTTACCCCTCTATCTCCCCTTCTATGTCTCTCTCTTTCTCTCTTCTCTCGCTCTCACCCCCCCCCTATATCTCCCCTTCTATGTCTCTCTCTTTCTCTCGCTCTCCCCCCCCTATATCTCCCTTCTATGTCTCTCTCTTTCTCTCGCTCTCCCCCCCTATATCTCCCCTTCTATGTCTCTCTCTTTCTCCCTTTCCTTCTCCTCTCTCTCTCTCTCTCTCTCTCTCTCTCTCTCTCTCTCTCTCTCTCAGTACTTTGGCAGCTTGTTGGTCATCTTCTGCGTGGAGCTGGCCAGCGGCGTGTGGAACTATGACGAGGTGAGCTGTTCCCCCGTTCCTGTCCTCCCGCCTGCCGTGCGTCTCCGCGCCTCAAGGTCGGGTCTCTGCGCGGCGCCAGCGCTGCTGCGGCTCTCTCCTTAGCTCTCGCCGTGCTAAGAATAATCCAGAAATGCCAGCCATGTCCGGCTCCCAGGCACTCTGGCTCGCTCGCCGTTTGACCGGGGAGGGGGGGGGGATGGGGGGGGGGGGGGGGGGAGAGGGGGGGCTGCGGAATAAACAACATGGCCGAGGGGAGTAGGAGAACGGGATCCCCTCCATTCCCCCCCCCCCCCACCCCCCAGGAGAGAACACAGCTGTGGAGGCCCTGCCTGGAGTAGCTAAATCATCAAACTAGGGGCCGATCTCTCCACACGTTCCAAGGCTCCCCACTTCTCCACACGACGTGGAAGCGGAAGCCGAGCAGACTTTAGAGGACAGAACTAGAAAAGAGCCAAACCAAAACAGGGGTAGAAAAGAATGTCCCCCCCCCCCCCCCCCCTTCAATACAAGAACCAAAAGAAACAGAAGCAAAAGAAACCAAAAGAATGAACAGAATATCAAATCATAATAACTCCAAACAAAAGTGACCTGGTTGTAGCAGCACAACCTTTCCCCCCTCTAAAGCAAACCTTCACTGTGTTTATAGGGTGGGTCTCCTACCCCTAGCCCTCTTCAGACCGCCCAAACCAAGATGAGGATCTCACCATCGATTCTGAAGGTGACGCTAAATCTGGTCCCAGGCCTACTTCCCCAGCCCATATATACTTCTATAGGCTGTACCCACAAGGTAAACAACCCCCCCCCCCCTAAATCTACAACACATCACACAGCCCAAAATAAACATTAATATAAAAAAACACCCCACCACTTGGTTTAACCAGTGCTGTCATCCATGACATCACCTCAACCATAAAATCAGGAAGTGCTGGGCGGCCCCCTCCCAAACCAGAGTCCTGAATGGTGGATCTAAACAAAGAAACATGAGTATGCAGAAATGAAACAAACATTTGCTCAGTATGGATCCTGCAACATAAATAAAAGGTATCTGTACTACCCCAAATTGTGTCTATGCTTGACGTGAACTGTAACCAAATACTCCTACCAAATAAACCTAGTAGAATAAGTAAAGAACTGGTCAATCAGACTCACAAGACTTCATGGCACTGACGTGGTGAGTGGTGAGTACAGGCGTGTTCTCACCCACTTCGTCGCAATGACCCCTTCTCCTCCCTCCACACACACACAGACACACACACACACACACCTTCCCCCTCTGGAACAGTGTTTGAATACAATGGCAGGGCTCTCGATTACAATGTCCTCTCCCCTACTGGGGAGCCCCTCCCCCGCCAGGGCTTATCACCATCTTGAAAGACCTTTCATGATGGCTTTGATGTCCCCTCATGGCAGGTGGGACTTGCTCCTGCCATGCAGGTGTGTGCGTGTGTGTGTTGCACCTGCCCCTGGCTACTGTGTACTGAAAACAAAGGAAAGGTGATTTTGTGCTGGCACCTGTATCACCTGGCCTTCTGCCTGAGGGTGTGTCGTGTGTGTGTCGTGTGTGTGCGTTCGTACATTTATGCCCGTCCACCACTTACTCACCTCCAGTGACCCCAGGCCCTCACCTTATCAGAGAATGACACGCCTGCCCTCCAAGGCCTTATGGGTATTGTAGTCCTTGCAACATCCGAACCTCATCAAGCCAGTCGTGTTAGGACGGCGACCCGCCTGGCCCCAGGGGAATCCTGGGTAATGGGCCGGTTGTGTGCTTATCACAAGCTCATTAAGTCGAGGAGGGGGGGGGGGGGGAGTGGGGAGAGGCCCAGGGGGAGTCCGAGTAGGGTTTTATCGGAGGGAGCGAGGACGCTCGTTTTGCATGCTAAGCGTTTGAGGGACCGAGAGTCTGGAGGCGAGCCTTGGCTCCCTGAGACCAGGCTCCATTGTTCAAAACGCACGGTGCTGCCAACTTCTACCAGGAGGGCAAGGAGGAGACGAGAACAGGAGGAGGAAAAAGACAGTAGAACACAGGAGGGCGGGGCAGGAAGGAATCAGGAGCACTAGAGAACACAGGGCTCCGCCCCCACACACCTCTGTTCCGGGCACCCAATAAATGCAGCCATTACCCCGATAACCTGAGCTGAGGGTGTGATGTGGAGAGGCTAACCCGAGTGATTGTGCTGCTTTGTCTTGGGTGGTGTGTGGTAGCCGTCCATGCAGCGTTCAGACATGATCAGTCTGAAGTCCAGGATGCCCAACTACGGCCTGCAGCGCTACCAGTGGCTCACACATGCCTGGAACACCTTCCAAACAGAGGTGAGAGGTTAACAACACAAACAGACAAAGACTTATCTGTTGGCGTTGTGTATATATATATATATATATGGGTTTGGTGGTCTAGAGATGTCTTAGCAAGTTTCCCACAGCATTGCTAACTGCTAACTGTTTTCCTGTTTGTTGTTTCCGCAAGTCTTGATGAAGTAGTATGTCAAGTTGTCAGACTTCACTTTTCGCTTTTGTTTTAGTTCAAGTGTTGTGGGGTAATCTACTTCACCGATTGGCTGGAGATGACAGAGATGGAATGGCCCCCAGACTCCTGCTGCGCCAATCAGTATCCGGGATGCGCTCGCCACGCCCACTACCGTGACCTCAGCGACCTCCACCAAGAAGTGAGTGCACCCCCCCAACCCCCTCAGCTCATGACCCATTGCAGTTTGGCCGATGTCAGATGAGCCGGCACGATCAATGATGGCCTCCCCTGTGACATCATCAAAAATGGACACATTCCACTTATGAACCCAGCATGGACGCATGTGATAGTAGAAGAAGCAAAACTTGAACAGTTCAGGGGAGTTTTGTGCCTTTTAACGAGGATGATAATGACTCGGAATGAACTTTTCCACTTAATAGGTTTTTCAGCCCATATCCAGGTTATTTGTGGTCGGAAATGACCTGGGGTGTTCATTGGAGGAAAGAAATCCATTGAAAGCAATTAGAGCCAATCCCAGACCTGATAGCGTTGTGTGCCTTCTGGGTCTTGGGTTGCCAGGTTGGTGTGACAGAGTGTAGCTATTACATCTAATCAAGCTAGGAGAGGCGGCTTGCAACACAATCGCACACGCGTGGACACGCAAACGCACACACACACATGAGCACTTGCACACACAACCGCACACACACACACAAGCGCACGCACAAGCGCTCGCACGCACACACACACACACACACACACACACACACACACACACACACACACACACACACACACACACACACACACACACACACACACACACACACACACACACACACTCTCCACTATGAGTCCTGCCAAGCAGAGCTCTATCCTGCTGACTCCGTTTTTTTCAAACCCCCCAGGCTACAAACATCACTGTTTACATCTGAATCGGTGTCCCTGTCTAGCCCCACCGTAAACTTGCCTCTCAAACGATGTGTGTGTGTATAAACACTCTCACACACACACACACACAATGACATAAGAGCAACATCAAGCACTGGTGCAGAGTAGGGATGAGTTTGCAAGTATCACAAGCAGCAATGAGCTGCCACAGACAAATGAGATTGATCACACAAAGAGAATCATGCACACACACAATCACAACAACACATTCAGCCATGTCCTCAAGGATAAATGTTGTGCATCACACATTGTCGACTTGTCCAGGCCTGTACACACTCTGCACACTCATGGTCTCTTGTAACACCCTAACGTGACCAATATCAATGTAAAACACACTTTTGTTTTAAATCCCCCTTCTTACCCCTTGTCTGACCTTCTTCGCCGGTCACCTCCCATGTATCGGGTATTTAGCCTCAAGCAGCACTTTACTTACCCTCTACCCCCCCCCCCCCCCCTCACACACACACCTCCTGCCCATTGCTGCCCAGGTGTTGTACCTCTTCCCACCCCCACACACATACCTGACCGCCTGCCGGTGTCACCTGGGTGAGAGGTGCTGGCCCTGGCTGCACACCTGGACTCACCTGGGTGAGAGGTGCTGGCCCTGGCTGCACACCTGGACTCACCTGGGTGAGAGGTGCTGGCCCTGGCTGCACACCTGGACTCACCTGGGTGAGAGGTGCTGGCCCTGGCTGCACACCTGGACTCACCTGGGTAAGAGGTGCTGGCCCTGGCTGCACACCTGGACTCACCTGGGTGAGAGGTGCTGGCCCTGGCTGCCACACCTGGACTCACCTGGGTGAGAGGTGCTGGCCCTGGCTGCACACCTGGACTCACCTGGGTGAGAGGTGCTGGCCCTGGCTGCACACCTGGACTCACCTGGGTGAGAGGTGCTGGCGCCTGGCTGCACACCTGGACTCACCTGGGTGAGGAAAGTCAAGAAGGGAGGGAGGTTGGAGAGTGTTGAGCGAGCGGTACCACCATGGGGGGACCGCCTTACAGGGTGAGAATGTTGTGGGGCGTGTGCCATTACGTCGAACCAGGCATGAAAACACATCTGTGTGTGTGTGTGTGAGACGAAATATGATCTATGTATGTGTGCATGTTATAGAAAGGGAATGTATGCGTGTGGGGTCAGGATTGGAGACAAAATCGTAGCAGGTACGTCAGGGCAAGCGGGTGTGTGCGTGCTTGTGCGTGCTGTATGTGGGCGCGCCGAAATGTGGCGGGTGTGTCAGGGCAAAAGAGAGCGCGTGTGTGTGTTTACGTGAGGGGAACAGAGGCGATGAGTCAGCAGGGGAGTACGTAGAGGGGAATGTGTGAGGGAGGGGCGGGTGAACACCACTTTCAATCATCCGCCTGTGTCTCTCACTGACACCACCTTCCCCCCTCTCTCCCTCCTCCACGCCACTCCCAAAGCTTTCCCCCCCGCCTCTCTCTCCCCTCTTTCTAATCCCCCTCTATCCCTTCCTCACTTTTTCTCCCTCCCTCCCTCCCTCCCTCCCTCCCTCCCTCCCTCCCTCCCTCCCTCCCTCCCTCCCTCCCTCCCTCCCTCCCTCCCTCCCTCCCTCCTCTCTCTCTCTCTCTCTCTCTCTCTCTCTCTCTCTCTCTCTCTCTCTCTCTCTCCCCCCCCCCCCTCTCTCTCTCTCTCTCTTTCTCTCTCTCTCTTCCCCTCCCTGCTCCATCCCCTCTATTTCAGTGTCTGTCTGTCTCCCCTTCACCCCCCCCCCCCTCCGTCTGTCTGTCCATCCGCAGCAGCTCTGTTTGGCATGTAACACCGCTGTGCGAAGATTTCACTGCCAGATAGTAATGAACTGGTCTATCTCTCTCTCTCTCTCTCTCTCTCTCTCTCTCTCTCTCTCTCTCCCTCTCTCTCTCTGTTTCTTTTCCTCTCTCTCACCGTCCCTTGGGTTTGTTGGGTTCATTGTGTGTGAGACTGTGTGTGAGTTTTCTTTTTTCAGTTGGAGCCTACAGCTGTTACTGATATAGAGGTCACACCTCCAGAATAGCAATGTAGCTTATGGCTAGGAGAAAACAAAACAGACTTACTGCAGAACATGGAAACAATGTTAAATATTAAACGTCGATATGAATATTGCATGAATTGAATGCGTCTCTGGACTGGACGAGATCCGGCTCACATGATAACAAAGCCATGTATGTGTGTGTGTGTGTGTGTCGCAGGGCTGCGGGCCGAAGGTCTACAGTTTCATCCGCGGGACAAAGCAGCTGCAGGTGCTGCGCTTCCTGGGCGTGTCCGTGGGCGTGGCCCAGATCCTCGCCATGACCCTGACCCTGACCCTGCTGTGGGCGCTCTACTACGACCGCAAGCCCCCCGAGCCCGCCCCGCCCCCCGACCTCCCGCAGAGCGCCGACCACGCCCACCAGGGCGACCTCCCGAAGCCAGGGAGCACCCACCCGGAGGAGGCGTGGTCCAACACGGCCACGGTCAACGGGCACACCCAGTTTGAGATGGAGAGACTGTCCTAGCGCCCCCCCCCCCCCACACACCATCACACCATGTGTGGAGATCAAGAGACAGAAGGAAAGAACGTTGGGATTGTCAAATGACTTTGAACCAGGACTTATTAAGGACTTCTGTTGGGTATTTAACCACTCAATTCAGGAGCTGTTGTGTCTGGTCTGACTGTCCTAGCATCACTGCTCTACAACCATGGGAATACCACTAGCGAAGACACCATAGGACTGCCTTTATCCTGTATGGAGCCTTAAGTCTTAATGTAACTCTGCCCTGAAGCATGCGTTTCCCATGGTGTGACTTGAGGGGAACAATGGCTGCAGCCAAACTCTTGGCAGGACTACAAAACTGCCAGAGAGCATCATGGGAAGCGGAGTTGTCAGCACTGGCCTTTGCTACGGCGTGCGTTAAATGTAGCGTTTCTGGGGACAGTGGAAAACCCAACGCCGTATGAAATAAGCTGTCAGAGATATTAATGGCCGACAGTCAGCCGGCGTAATATCACTGTTTGAAAAGCAATGGTGCGTGATCTTGAATGCTTAACTGGCTACAGTGAGAGCAACGTATTTGAGTTTAAAGTCTGTCCATTTGATTCTTTTCGAGCTGTGTGAAATATAGATTGCTGGCATGGTAACATGAGCCCAGCCACATGTTGAGGGGTTGCTGGACACAATGTTCCCCTGTTAGAAACGACAGCTTGAAAATACACGTTCCCTGCAAACCACTCTGCAACCACGCGGTCATTCATTCAGAACCTGTTTCAGCGGCGTCCAGCTAACACTGACATGCAGGCCAATCTGTCCCAGTTCCAACATGAACACAGTCAGATCCTTCCGAGCTCCATAGCAGAGAGTGTGCAGGGGAAGAATGTATTGGGTAGAGGCAGAGTGTGTGTGTGTGTGTGTCTGTGGGAGTCCTGATGTGTGTGTGTGGAGGGGGAGACAGAGTGGGAGTCCTAAAGTGTGTGTGTGTGTGGGTTGAGAGGGAGACATAGTGGGAGTACTCGTGTGTGTGGAGGGTGAGACAAAGTGGGAGTCCTGATGTGTGTGTGTGGAGGGGGAGACAGAGTGGGAGTCCTAAAGTGTGTGTGTGTGTGGGTTGAGGGGGAGACATAGTGGGAGTACTCGTGTGTGTGGAGGGTGAGACAAAGTGGGAGTCCTGATGTGTGAATCGCATTTGAGTAATGACTCAACTTTAGACGTCTGAGAGGGATGGGAGCTCTGTTTAAAAGGAGGGGGAGGGAGGATGGATGCGCTTGTGGTCCCCCGGACAAAACCCCCGCTGGCTTCTTAATCTCCCTCCCTCTACCTCTGTCTCGCTCACTGTCTCCTTCCCCCCCTCCACTTCATCTCTCTTATCTTCCCTCGTTCCGTCTCTCCACCTCTCTGTCTGTGTCTTTCCCTCGCTCCTTCCCTCGCTCCCTCTTCCTCGCTTCCTAGCTTCCTCTCTCTTCCTCATTCACTCACTCCCTCTCTCTCTCGTTCCCTCTCTCACTTTCCCCCTCTCTCTCTCTCTCTCTCTCTCGTTCCCTCACTCTCCCTCTCTCTCTCTCTTTCCCTCTCTCTCTCCCTCTCTCTCTCTCCCTCCAGCTCTCTCTCTCTCTCTCTCTCTCCCTCTCTCTCTCTGCAGCTTGGCTGTAGCGAGGGATGATGGATGAAGGAGGGAGAGGCGTGCAGCCCTGCTGTCACAGCAGGTTACAAAAGACATATTGTTTTATTCTCTCTCTGGTCATCTCCCGTCATTCTCTGCCTCCTACGCATATTCACTTATTCATCCCAGTGGGAGATGTCTGTGTGTGTGTGTGCGTCCGTGTGTGTCTGTGAGACAGAGTGGCATACAAGCTAATCATTCCCGCCCATCTTGTACAAAGACCCAGATTCCATCTATCTGTTGCTATTGAATCATTTCAACGTGCTTGAGTCGGCTCTCCGCGTGTGTTTAGTGGTTGCCGTGTACTACATTTTGACTCCCAGAAAGGACATCTTGGGGCCTAGCCACAGTGAGTCGCTACAGAAGTGAACAGGAGTTGTTTTCATTTCTTCCTTGGACCAGGAACGGTCCCTGCAGATGTCGACTCAGAGGACAACAGTTCTCTCCCTGCTCTGCTCGCTGCCCCCCCCTTCTAGTCCCTCTCTCCACTCTGTCTCCCGACTCAGTAAAATGAGCCAGTGGCGGAAATAAAACTATTAGCCTCTGACCTCGGAGTATTAATAGTGGAGGCAGGAATAGTTGGGCATGCTGGGTTGTGCAAGTCCTCTCTGCTTCACCCCCCCCCCCCACTCCCCCTTCTCCCAGGGGAAGACGGGGGACAGCACATCCTCCCAAACATCTCAATTACCAGCTCCCGGATGAGAAACACACACTCGCGCACGCTCCCTTACAAGACATACAGTGTGTGCACACGGACGCAAACACAAGCCCCCTTATGAGAAACATGCGTGTGCACGGGCACACACACACACACACACACCCTAGCCCTCTTATGAGAAATATGCTAATACAATCAGGGAGACAGAAGGGGAGGCGACCTCGAGAGAACCTTCTTCTTCTTCAGCTTTGGGTTCCATTTTGTAAGGCGGAGATTAGACACGAGCCTATCGCGTCTTAACGCCACGCCACACACAGACAGACACACAGGGTACATGTACATTGCAAACTGGAAGGGTACTGGCGCATGAAAGCCAAAACGTGACTGCACAAACCTGTTGTAGATTCAAAGACGACACATGGGCTTGTGTCAGCACTTTAATAAGACAATGATTTATTTGTATTTACCCATAGACACTGCACCGGACTAAACCATGGAATTGTATTATTTTAATATTCTTTTCAATAATTCATATACATCGTTTTTTTTGTTGTCAAGAACACAAGCTGTAACAAATCAAAAGGAATTATTGTAATCATCCTCTTTATAATTTTGTCAAAATTTACATAATTTCATGTACAAGACCTAAGTACCCCCCCCCTCCCCCACCAACCCCTCCCGCGCCCCCAGAAAGCTTCTCACGTAGCCACAAAGGAACGAAAAAGAGACAACGTCTGCTCTTGTGCAACACAGAAACCAGAGTCTCCAGCAAACACATGCATTTACTCGTGGTTAACCCCTTTTAGAAAAATATACAGCTGGTTTAAAATGCTCAATGGACCTATGACGCTAACTGATAGGTAAGAGACTAGAAGGCAGGTGGAGATGGTTTTAAAAACAAAAAACAAAACAGTGATGAATAGTTACTACACCAAAGAACAACATACAACACGTGCACTACCAACAGTTTTTTTCTTTTTTTCATCTATTTTTTTTTACAACCGTAAAACTGTCATTTAAACTTAACACTTTTAGATTTTTAAAAAATATGTATTTGTGTTTTTCTGTCCTTTCCCCCCCCCCCACAACTTTTCCCACAAAACAAATCTTTACAAAAATGAAAGGAGAAGAAAAAAAAGCACAAAAAAAACAAGTGTTGCATAATGTCACATTATAGTCAAGCTGTGATGGAGGCGTGGCCAGGTTGGAGGGCGGGGCCTGCTGTAGAAGGGCGGAGCCTGGTTGTCATGATCGGTCTCAACAGCTGCGTTCACGGCTGTCGGCCATCTTGAAAAAAACGGCGCAAGTTAAATAAACCGAATCCGCCGCGTGAACGGTAAGCTCGTTCGCAAATCCCCTGGAGTGTCTGAAACGGGAGGTCGCTGGCGAAGGTTTAATCCAGCGCGACAGATACGAAAATATTTCCAAAACACGCTGATGTCGAGAGTGATTCGGAATGGCTTTAGCGCTACGGCCGCGCCGGTGCCATGTCACTTCCTGGTTCAGACGGCTGGAGTGCTATCAGTGAAGGCCAGATAGATCAGAGTATGCCGTGTACTCTCACCAGTCTCATTGTATGGCGTAGACTTGCATAAAGAGCTTTCTCTCACTCAACACTTTCATTCCAAGCCCCATGTGGATGACTAGCGGGCTGTGTGCTAAAACAGGAATTGAAAACTCCTCAGAATGATCCTCACATGCAACTCGAAAGAAACGTCCACGATCAACACAGAAAGTTCTGCTCACAGTTTGTTCCATCGGTAAAGGAGAGTCGTCTTTGTATCAAAATGGAATGGACTCAGATATCTGTGTTCTTTGAAGACCTCCATGGTCTTCAAGGGGGGGGGGGGATCTGTCCATCGCGTGTCCAGTTTACCACAACCCTGCAAGGGGAAAATCCCTGGCAAGCTCCCTAACTCCTGCCTGGGAGAAACCTTTAAGACACACGTCAAACCTTCTAACCAGGCATCAGGTGGGTACTGCTTCTAGAACCCGGGGTGGGGACAGACGAAGTAATGATTTCACTCGGGTGCAGAGAGGGGTATTCACAATGGCCATTCGGATTGATAACAACAAAGGAGTGTGTGTGTGTATGTTTCTGTACAGGATAAACATCTCATTCGTACGGGTGGAAGTCAGCTGAGAGAGAAAGGTAGGGATGCTAACTGATATTTATATTTATAGATAGATTGAACTCATAGTCAGCTTGAAGACCCATCCCTTATTGCTCATGCCAACTGGCGGTTACTTGTAAAATCTGAAATGCTGGCAAGAGAGAAGTGGTATACACACACACACACGCACACACACGCCATATCTCTCTCTGTCACACACAAAATCACTGAGTATCTTCTTGCTCTTTTACTTATTAAAGGGGCACTGCAACAATTTTACGTGTAGCTTGCTTTGCCAATCATTGAAATCAACCTGGCAATTCTCGATATGTTTCCAGTGAGTTTAATTAATAGGATAGCTTGGCTGGAGAAGCATTTTCCCTTCCACTAACATTACGACCCATGAGAAAAGGCTAAATTGTCATTAACATTAACATTTTAGCATAACATTATATCATTGCAATATCTCCAAAACCTGACGGTTGATTTAGAAACGGTTCAGATGAATCACAAGCGTTCCAGATGTTTGGCAAAGCAAGTCACCTTGCCCCTTTTCCATGTTTGAAATGTCTTGTACAAACCTTTTAAATTGAGCTTTTCATACCTCTCGCCTGCGACAAACTTGAGTCTAAATAACGACACAAAGTCGGTCATCTTCCTCGCCTCACGTTTTCACAAATAAAAGACACACAAATCTTACAAAACGGTTATGGTTTCAGTTTCCCTTAGAGGGTGCTGGTCACTGTCCCATCTGTCTGACAGTTGACCCTGTCTGGACAGACACCAATGTCATCATGGTTACCGCCGAAATGCCGTCCTTGTCCTGTGACTCCTCCCCTCTGTGCGACAAAATAATTAATCCAAGGCGGAGCTTAGCTGAGCGTGTTCCACCACAAGAGCAACGAGCTACCAGTTAGAAAAAAAAAAGAAGAAAAAAAAAGGTTCCTCCTCAGCAAATCCCGCCCCTTCTCCCCCGCCCATCCTTCTAACCACCGCTCCAACCCCGCCCTCCGGTCTGTGATTGGAGCAAGGTCTCTCTCCTCCTCCCTCCTCCGTCTCCTCTCGGTTGCTAGGTGAAGTAGGCGGGGGTTGCCTTGGCGGCCGGCGGGGGCGGGGCCTAGAGGGCGGACACCCTGACGATGTTGGAGTGCAGGTAGTCGGGCGTGCTGGCGGAGTTGTCGTCCTCGGGCGTGGTGACGGGCGGCGTGGGCAGGGTGATGATGGCCGCCGTGGTGTAGGGCTGGTCGCAGTTCAGCGGCGTCGTCTCCCCGAACTTGGCGTTCAGACTGGAACGACTGGAACGACTGGGAGGGGGGGAGGGGGGAGAGAGAGAGAGAGAGAGCAGGATGACGTGCATGAGCGTGGGAAGAAGAGAACGGGCGATTCCAGAGAACGCCATTCACGTCGTGGAACACACAATCAGAATGATGTCAGGAAGGAGGTAGAAGGAAGTGAAGCCAGCCGGACAGACGGAAGGAGAGAATAATGGAGGGAAAGACAGAGAGACAGAGAGACAGAGAGACAGAGAGACAGAAAAGAGAGACAGAGAGACACAGAGAGAGAGAGAGAGAGAGACAGAGAGAGAGAGAGAGAGAGAGAGAGAGCGAGAGAGAGAGAGAGAGAGAGAGAGAGAGAGAGAGAGAGGTAATCCAGTAATGCTAACATAGATGTGGTTCTCCAGCTGTCTGTGTTGCCTGGAGAGTTCCCAGACCACTTAGACCACACAAGGCCACTCCACCACAGCTGGACATAGCCAGCATTCCTACCCACTGACTCACTGTGGGAATACACTGGCACAGGGACGGCCGCAGTCATGGCCGTGTGTGTGTGTGTTTAGGAACCAGAAGTGGATCCGAGTTCCAGCTTGTGTTTTGTTGCTTTACCTACAGTACCAGTCAAAAGTTTGGACACATTTTGCGAATGTGTCCAAACTTTTGACTGGTACTGTATGCAGTGTTCTTCATATGTACGTGTGTGTGCATGTATGCATGAGCACGTGAACATGCTGCAGTTATCCCGTAAGTGTGTTAATAGGTAAACACACAAATGGGTGTATCCTGTGTGTGTGTTAACAGGTGAGTGTGTGTGTTAACGGGTGAGTGTGTGTGTGTGTCTGTGGCAGATGGGCCTTTCCTGGATCTGGATGGTTAATAGCTTTGTGTCTGTGTGTGTGTGATAATAGGTGTGTGTGTGTGATAATATGTGTGTGTGTGTGATAATAGGTGTGTGTGTGCCGTTGCAGATGGGCCTCTCCTGGATCTGGATGGTTTATAGGTGTGTGTGGGTGTTAGCAGGTGTGCGTGTCTGTGTGTGTTACCAGGTGTGTGTGTTACCAGGTGTGTGTGTGTTAGCAGGTGTGTGTGTGTGTTAGGAGGTGTGTGTGTGTGTGTACCTGTTGCAGATGGGCCAATCATGGATGTGGATGGTTTACAGGTATGTGTGTGTGTGTGTTAGCAGGTGTGTGTGTGTGTGTGTTAGCAGGTGTGTGTGTGTGTGTGTTAGCAGGTGTGTGTGTGTGTGTGTACCTGTTGCAGATGGGCCTCTCCTGGATGTGGATGGTGCTCAGCTCCTGCACGCTGCCCCTCCTCCCCACCATGTTGGAGTTGGGCACGTTGAAGCTGGTCCTCTTGTTGCGGCGCGAGCAGCAGGAGAGGCCGTGCGGCGAGGAGGAGGACAGGGAGGAGGAGCGCGACGCCTGCTTCACCATGGACACCTCCAGGCAGCTGCTCTCAAACGTCTGCTCGTCCACAAACTCGTGGTTCTGGGAGAGAGAGTTAGAGAGAGAGAGTGAGAGGGGGAGAGAAAGAGGGGGAGAGAGAGAGAGAGAGAGAGAGAGAGGGGGAAAGAGAGAGAAAGAGAGAGAGAGAGAGAGAGAGGGAGAGAGGCGGGAGGGGGGAGAGAGAGAGAGAGGAGGGGTAGACCGGATGAATGGGAGGTAGAGAAAGAGATTGAGGATGGGGTAGAGAGAGAGAGAGACAGAGATAGAAAGTGAGAAAGAGAGAAAGAAATGAAGACATGAGACAGAGAGAGAGAGAGAGAGAGAGAGAGAGAGAGATGGATAAGGAGAGAGAAAGGGAGAGGGGGAAAGAGAGAGAGACAGAGGCTCAAACAACAATACAAAACAATCATAATATCAGTTCCAAAAAAGTGCCATTGCATTTATCTTCAAATCCTATTTACAAAGTCAATAGCAGTAGGGATAAAAGTCTTCAAAAGGATTCAAGTGTTTACCGTGGTCTTCTCCAGACAGTGGAGGAGGTGGTGGTGATGGGTCTCAAACACAGGGTTTGCTTTACACACCAGCGCCTTGCCTGCCTCCTTCGACGCCTTGTAGGGGCAAAACAGAAACAAGATGGACGCCCGTTAGCCCCGGCCGACGGTACTAACACACACAAACACACACACATCCAGGGGCCCCTCTGTGGAGCACCCGAGAGAGACCACAGGACAGGGGGACAGGGGGCACCAACGTTCTCTTGAGGCGGCTCGACAACGTTAGCGTGCGTCCTCTCTCCTGAATGTCCCCCCGCCCCCTGCCTGGTTTAGTAGTCACTGATTGGTTAGTGCACGGGTCACTCAGTGGTTCAAAGTCAGCCCTTTTATCCTTTAACCTTTAACGTCGACCATTCGGTGTTTCGTGGGTTATGGGGTATGTGCATGTGCATTGTGTGTATTTTGACTCGAGCCTTGTTTGACCCCAGAGAGCCACCGTATCGTTTTGTTGTCGACGGGCGGGCTTCAATGTGACGCAGCTGGATGGAAGACGACAAACCATGAGGGACGTCTCGCTCTCTCGTCGTCGGGGCGTGATTTGATATTTATTTGGGGGGAGACTCTGAAACGACTGCCAAACACGGAACACTGTGCCGGGCTCGCTTGTCCATTGGCCCTGCGTCACTTTGACTCCGCCCCCTTCCCGCGTGCGGCGTCACCGGTTTGATGACATGCAGCTCATTCCTCCATGGGGGATGGAATCCATGATGCCATTTCTGATGATGTCATGAGGAGAGAGAGAGAGATTGAGAGAGAGAGATTGACAGAAAGAGAGAGAGAGACAGATTGAGAAAGAGAGCTTGAGAAAGAGACATAAATTAAGAGAGAGAGAGAGAGAGCTTGAGAAAGAGCTTGAGAAAGAAAGAGAGAGAGAAAGAGAGACAGATTGAGAAAGAGAGCGAGATTGAGAGAGAGTCACACACACAGAGCGCAGGCCATGTCCACATGAGGGGAGGTGGGGATCCAAAATGCACGTGGGACCCACAGAGAAGAAGTAGTTACAGGAAGGTTGAAAAAGACGAAGGGGATCAACAGG
>CM042874.1:9886991-9894491 GCA_023658055.1 Thaleichthys pacificus | reverse complement strand
AGGCTTTCATCAAAGACAAGACAGGGCACCGGCAGCTAATTAGATTGGTATACATTATACATGTATCTGCCACCCACTCACAACACACACACACACACACACACACATACACATACACACACACACAGATAATCCATCCTGTACATAATGAATGACTAATGCTATATTACCTTGCCTACAATGGGCGGCTGGCGGCTGCCCTCAGAGTTAAACCATGTCTCAGATCCTCAGATACTGACCCACTCTGATGTTTGTTCGAGAGCTGGTGTGCGTGTCTGGGCTCCGAATGACTCAGTGTGTGTGTGTGTGTGTGTGTGTGTGCGAGTGTGTGTGTTGTACACGCTCTAATCTCTCTGTTCCTCTTTTCGCGCGCTGCCCGCCACAATTAAACATGAGAGCCGCCAATTAACCCCGCGATCCCCGCCGCTGTTTGAGCGGCCGTGGCGTGACGAGCCTGGCTGTGTGTGTGTGCGAGGAGAGGAGGGGGAGGAGGGGGGGAGAGGAAGGAGGGGAGAGGGGGTGAGGACAAGTGGGAGGGTGATGGAGGAGAGGAGGGTGGGGAAAGGTGGAGGTGGAGGAGGAGAGGAGGAGGATGAGGAGAGGACAGGGTTAGAGACGAGATGACAGGTGGGTAGGGGAGGGGCGAACAGGACAGAGTTGACTCTGTGGTTGTGTTTTAATGAGCACACATTGCCATAAACACACGCACACACGCACTCACACACACACACGCAAGTGCTAACACTAGGCCCGACACACTCTCTCTCTGTCAAAGGACACAGTCACATGGGTAAGTCACATGCCCATAGCGCACCCAGAAGTGGGTGTGTGTGTCTGTGGGTGACATTATGTGCTTACAATGGTGTGTGTGCGTGTGTGTGAGAGTATACACAAGTGTACAGAATTAGAAACAGAGGACTAATGACGGTGCACCCACAAACACACCCACACACACACCCCTACAAGCACCTGCAAGGTCATGAAATCCCATTCTGTTTGACTGTGTGGGTTTATGGGAGCTCAGACACGAGGCTGAGTCGAGGACCATCACTCACTGACAACAAGTTTGCCCGTCACCTTGACAACCGCACCACAGTTCCCCCACCTGACCCCTTGGAGAGAAGAGGAGAGGGCAGGAGAGGAGAGTAGAGGGCAGGAGAGGAGAGGGCAGGAGAGGAGAGGAGAGAAGAGGAGAGAAGAGGAGAGAATAGGAGAGAAGAGGAGAGAAGAGAAGAGGAGAGGAGAGAAGAGGAGAGAAGTGGAGAGGGAAGTAGAGGAGAGCAGAGGGCAGGAGAGGAGAGAAACCGTCTTTCTCTCCGGAGGAAAGGGAAAGGGAGAGGAGGGAGGGGGAGAAAGGGAAATAGAGAGAGAGGAAGTTTGAGGATGTGGTTTGAGTTAAATATAGTTATAAAACGACCTTCAATTCCTTCACATTTCCCTCATTCTTCTATCTTATTTTTCCCTTCCATTATAGAGTACCACCGGGTGTGTGTGTGTTTTTCCACTTCATATAAAACCCTTATAATCTCTGCAGTGACCGCAACCACACACACACACACACACACAACCCTGCGCACCCACACAAGTCCTGTGTCCAAGGCTCCTAAACCCAGGAAATCCAGCCAGACTATAACCTGAAGTCTCATCCCCTCTCCACTCATCCCTGCTCCTCTCATCCCCCTCTCCTCTCCTCTCCTCGCCCGGGCGGCCCGTCAGGAGAGGGTGGGGGTGTTGGATGGAAAGCCCTTGGTGCAGACTCACAGAGGAGAGACAGACGATGATGGTGATCTCCTAATGGACATGAGAGGGCCCCGCTCACGGCCAGCCTCGTGACAGGGAGCCGGACAAAACTGGCGGTGGCCGTCCCCCCCAACACACACACACACACACTCTCTCCACCCCAGAAATAAGGATTGTTTGCATTAACGGCTAATCTGCCTTTGGAAGAAAATCTAATGTATCTCTTTTTTTTTCTTTTCTTCTTCTTGCAGTGGATTAAATAAAATGCCTTAATCGTTCACCGTGTCGGTCCAAATTGACGCAGAGAGCACAAAAAAAGCTGAAAAGAGCCACTCTGTCCACCGCGGGGCAAACACGCTGGCATGGGAGAAGATGTTCGCTGTGACAATGGACGTTCTGCTCTGGGTAGGCCAGAGAGAGGTGCAAGGACAGGGAGAGAGGGAGAGACAGGAAACTGCTGACCAGTGTCAATGTCGAACGCCCCAGCTCCTGTCAAGATCTCTTCTGTTTGATCAAACACTGAGGACACACACACCTGTTCCTCTCTCCAGGGACCAAGTGCAGTCAATACAGGGTGTGTCTGTGTGTGTGTCTGTGTGTGTCTGTGTGTGTGTATGTGTGTGTCTGGGTGTGTGTGTCTGGGTGTGTGTATGTGTGTGTCTGTGTGTGTGAGTGTATATGTATAAGTCTGTGTGTCCTGACTCACATTGAAATCACTGCAGGTTTATTCACAGGATGTTCCTCTGTTGTTTTTTCCATGGTAAAGAAAAGTTCACCTTTTACAAAGTCACCCATGTCTCTCTGGGCCAGAGGACTGGATGTGGGGGGGATGTGGGGGGAGGGGGGGTCTCCAGAGGTCTGGCAGAGGCTGGACGACCCGACCCTAACCCTCCTTAACCTTTTGGTTTCACAAGTAGAGAGGCATGTCAAAGTTAAAAGTTTGCGCCCGCCACACCTCATCTCCTCGGCAACAAAGCAGAGTGCACCGGTTTGTGACACGCATGAATACATGCTCACACACGCGCCCGTGTGCTACGATCCTAACAACTCACCCATTCTACACACGCAGTAAACAAAAAACCTGTTCATTGTCTGCTCTCTCGTCTCACTGTGTTCTGCTGCAGGAACAATGATGAACCGAGACAATATCCAGAACCGAACCACAAACACACAAACAGCTATTAGCCATGCATGCTGCGTACAACGTAACCTGGGCATCACACAGCACATTAGCTCACTGTGTAAATGCAATCTCGCTGGATCCAATGGATGTTCCTTGGTGGGGAACAGGAGTCTGGATCAGAGGGGACTCTGATACGTGTAGCGGCCGGAACACAGCTCACTGTAGCAGGCCTCGTGTTGGCCAGAGCTGGGGCCTATCTGTGGATAGGAGGCTGGCCCCTGGGACACAATGGCTGCTCTTGCTGGGGGAAGGCCTGCTTCAGCACCACGGACAGTTCCCATCCGCTCTCTGTCTCTCTCTCTCTCCCATTTATCTCTGTCTTTCTCTCTCTCTCTCTCTCTCTCTCTCTCTCTCTCTCTCTGATATGGAGACATTTGAAAGGATACGGTGAAACGACGCTGTTAGGTCGATCGTGTGTGTAAGCATGCGATTGGATCTATACGTGCAGAGGCACACACACACACACACGCCCGCCCACATAAACACGCACAGACGTTGACAATGTTCTTATTGAATATATATGAAGACAACGGAGAATAAATTCACAAATCAGTTTTTTTGTCAACACATTCACTGAACAGCATTCAGACGCTAAAACAGCTATGTTTCTGCCTGCCGAACTGTCACAAAATAATAATAATCATCATCATTACCGGCTTTCTGCATAATTGTGTCTGTAATGCCGTGTTTATGCTGCATGGTCCAAAGAGATTGAGTTGGACTAATTTGTTTCTCTTCATGGGAGTTTTGTAGTACTGTAGAGAACTTCACATAATGATCATAATTATGCTTACATAACTAGGATTATGTTCATGTGGGCAACAATGACCCTTTCCACTTTTTAAACACACACACAACACACACACACACACTCACTCACACACACACAAAACACACAGTACATACATACACACACTCAATGCATGCTACACACAAACAAATACACAAACTTAAAGGCACGCACACACAAACGCACAAGACACATTTGCACAATGGTGCACACACACACACACACACACATAAACACACACACACAGACATACGGTTGCTCAGTCTCAGGTAATGACAACATGACGCTTGTAAAATGTCCCAAACCATTTCTACACATCATCAAACAAAACCTGAAGGAGAGTCACTGCTGGGAGGTCATTAGTGTGTCTAACTGCCCGTGGCATATGTGTGTGTGTGTGTGCGCGTGTGTGCGTGCGTGTGTGTGTGTGTGCGTGACCTCTACATGATACCACCTTAACGCATCCACGGTAAGTTTAACGTTCCATAAACAGAATCCATGTAGCGCTTATTGCTTGGTTTGAGTTAATCATTTATAGTCACTGCCTCTCTATCTTCCTGTCTCTCCCCCCCCTCTCTCTCTCTCTCCCACTCCATTTATCTGCCCTCCTCTCTCTCTCTCTGAGGGCCATTAAGAAGAGGAGCTGTAGAGCCCCTCTGCAGTACTGTCACACGTGAGGCGGATGTATGTATAAAACATATTTCCCATAAGGAGACATCTTCTTCATTATAGAGTAGCATTGCCCATTGAATGGCGTGACGCGTGTGTCAGTGTATGTGTGCACGCGCATATGTGCTGACTGTTTGCTCGTGTGCACCAAAGTACGCATGTGTTCCAAAAGTTTTCAGTGGCTCACGTGTATCTGTGTGTGTGTGTGTGTGTTCCCCAGCCAAGCATGCTGATGACAGATCCAGGTTGTTATGACAATGAGTATAAGGGCAGTGAGCACATTAGCTGGTGATCCCGACATAATGGCCACCATATGGCTGAAGGAGGAGGAAGAGAGGGGGGAGGGGGGGAGGTAGTAGGGGAGGTGGGGGGGATGCTAGGGGTGGGGGGGATGTAATCTAAATAACATCTCGCAGGTGAACCAACTGTTCCGTTCCATCTGCTGTGGACTGGTTGAGTCCTCCAGGGAGAGGGTGGGAGGACCGCTCTATCGTGGCGTTGTTTACTGTCTTGGCGGATCCTTCTTTCCTTCCGGTTTCTTCCTCTTTCCATCCTTTATTTCTTCCTTACTTCGTTCCCACCTTCCTCTCTTATTTCCTTCCCCCCTTCTTTTCTCATTTCCTTCCTTCCTTCCTTTCGTCCTTCCTTCCTTCCGTTCCACCTGACGGTTGGTCCCCCCCCCCCTCCCTCCTCCTCCCCCTCCCCCGTTCCCATCCCTCCATCTTTAGAGGAGTGCGAGGCGCATCTCTGCGGTGGGGTCCTCGCAGACGACGAGTCATCAAAGTGAAGTGGCAGTCTCCTCCACACACCAGACAGACCAGGCCTCAGACAGACAGAGAGACGGGGAGAACGAGAGAACGGGATAGAGAGAGAGAGACAGCAGGAGGGAGACAAATGACACGGGAAGAGACGCATAAGAGGAGAAAGACGGGGAGAGAAAACGAGGAGAGCGAGAGACAGCAGGAGGGAGATGAATAACAAAAGAGAACGAGAAAGAGAATACCAATTTCTTCTGCCTCTCAGTGTTTTTCTGAAGTTTATCCTCTTTATCCCCTCAATCAAAGCCGAGCCGATAACTGCAAATTCACGTGAGCTGACTAGCTAATGCCGACGCCGAGTCGACGCCGACAACCAACTCCGAGTCCTCAGGAACCGGTACCTGAGCTGACCCTGGGAGAATGACAGTCACGGGCCGTTTCCTGTCAGGACCGATGCCCCAGACACACTCTCAACGCTGTGAGGGGACCCTTTCACACCCAGCCACTAGCAGACAGGCTACAGGAGGGTGGACCCGACCACAGGGTTGGGATGGGGGGGGGGAGGATGAGCGACGAGTCAAGGAGGAAAGAAGAGAGAGATAGAGACCACCTGGGGTGACGCCCGTTCATCGTTTCTTTTTGTTTACTCGTCAAGCAACAGATTGGAGCTGCCAGCCGCCTCATTCATCTTAGGAGTGCGTGTGTACGCGCAGCGCCCGTGCCCACACACACACCCACACGCGTACACCCACACAAAGTATGCCTTCACACAAACACACGCACACACGCATACAAACTGCTCCTGGCCCAGACAGCAGGACTCAGATCAGACAACCATCCATCATTGATCCAAAAAAAACACCCAGACACACGTCATAGCCACCGGCAGATACTTGCAGGAGTACTGTCTTGGTTAGATTACAATCTTCTAAATCACCCTGGTGTCACATCTCACACTCGTGCTATGCTTTGAAGTGCTCAACAGACTGAGGGAGACCAGCGCTCCAGACGTCACACGCCTCGTCTGGAAATGAGAGGCTGATACAAACAAGCATGTCTGGAAGAGGGGTTGGGGGGGGGGGGAGAAGAGGGATGGAAGGGATAGAAAGAGAGAGGAAGTGCTTTCTCCAAGCTATTGTTCGGTCGGTGCCCTGGGCAAGGGCTGAGTGTTTTTGAGTGTTGACGTCGAGAAAGAAGTTCCACGTTTCGTTCTTTTTTCTGGCCCACTTTCCTCCAGTGTCTCCCCCCACCCCCCACCCCTACACACTCACAATATACACGTGGGGCTTCACGTCGACTGGGGTGAAAACAGTCAGTGTGCGTGACGAACCGCGTGGAAAACCGGGTAAAGTGTGAGAAGAATAAAAGAAAAAAGAAAAATGGAGGAAAAGTACAAACGGACAAAAAGGCTTGCCGTGTGCTTTCACTCGGTGTTCCACCTCCTCGGCGTCGCTGTTTTGAGTGAGACGCCGAGGCCCTGTCAGTGTCCCTGCCTGGTCTGAACGGCTCGCCCCTCATGTCACACTCTTCAGCCCGCTGTCGGGTGAGACACGGCAAAATGGAGATGTGTCGCTTTTACGACACATCTGTCAATACATTACCTCCATACCATTTTCACACACTCTACCCCAGCCAGGTACAAATGGGTATCGAGGTAATGTATTGACAAATGTATCGTAAAAGCATCGCATTCGTACCATTTTCACACACTCTACCCCAGCCAGGTACCAATGGGAGGCTTGTTTACGTACATTGTAATGGCTGTGCTAAAACCCCCGATAATATTGTGGGTCTTTCGGACCCACGAAGATTGGGTGAGTAGCACGGTTATGAACACCACACGAGGGACGAGAGAGAGAGCAAGGGAAGAGAGAAAGCGAGAGAGAGAGAGATAGACAGAGACAGAGAGAGAGAGTGAGGGAGAGATGGAGGCGCATCACTTTGGCATATCAAAGCCCCTCTCCTCCGCCATTACGCCGACCCGGCGCTCCTTCAAGATGAAAGACGGATGCTCTCCCACACGCTTTTGATCGTTGAAACAAAGCCTTTTTTTTTTCCACCCGATAAGGGGTGAGCACCACAGCGGCAGGTCTAGTGGTCTCGGCAACCCGCTGTGCTGCAGCCTGGCCACCAGGGGTCACTCTCAGCCCCACTCGGCACCAGCAGGGCTGAGCCCGGTTGGAAAACACTCCTTTGCACAACTCAACACAACACACACACATATTTAAAAGCTCCCCAAACTCCAATCCCGGAGACAGCCAGATCTTCAGCATTTGAACCCCCCCCCCCCCCCCCCCCCCCCCCCCCCCCCCGTATACTTGCTTTTCACGTTTCCCCTTTTTCTTTTTTTCCGAGGAGAT
>CM042874.1:9884588-9886891 GCA_023658055.1 Thaleichthys pacificus | reverse complement strand
GCGGGGGGCGGGGGCGGGCACGTACACGGGAAGGTCAAGCACCGCACTCGCGCTAGCAGCGGCAAAGGCACGGCCGCGGGAGGGTGGCGACACTCACCGCCTCCACGCGAGGCCTCAAGGGCCCATTTGCATGCTGGGAAGGGGGGGTGGGGGAGCACCTCTAAATGGAGGAGGAGGGGCGTGGAGTACGGGGGGGGGAGGGGGCCTACAGCCGGGGTCGAGGGATAGACGGCGCCGAGCGGCGAGGAACAAAAGATGCAAAAGATTCCGTTTATGTGGTGAAGCAGAATAAGAGAGAGAGAGAGAGAGAGAGAGACGAGAGAGAGACGAGAGAGAGAGAGAGAGAGACGTAGAGAGAGAGAGAGAGAGAGAGAGAGAGAGAGAGAGAGGGAGAGAGAGAGTTCTGGTTCATCACACCAGTCAGAGGGAGACAGTTTCACAGTAAGCAGAGAGGCGGGGGGGGGGGGCACTCTAAATGGGGGTAAAGGAGTCACCTCCACGTGTGGTCGGGAATACGGATGACAGGCTGGAGGGAGGGGGACCGGGCGCACACACACACAAACACACCGGCACACACACACACACAGAGCGAGCCCTGTATCCTGACCTGCCTCTGAACGGCAGTTAAACAGAAGGGCAGGGATTAGAAGACAAGGCCAAAGTAAACGTTCCCAGAAAATCACAGCATTATTCCTACCGAGTCTGCCAATCATGAGGTTGTGCATGTGTGTGTGTGGGGGGATCTAGGGGTGAGTTGAGGTATTTGAACCACCCGGAAGGCAGCCTCCCCCCGAGGACCCTGGGTAAGGGGGACAGGGCGTGCTGTGTGCGGGGGGCATCAGACACTTGCGTAACGGATGAGCGTGCACGGGTAAACAAGGATTGTTAGCGAGGAGATAACCACTCACCAGGACACCAGGGAGGAGACGCCTGCACTTCCCCGCCTCCGGCGCCACTCGCGTCGGCTAGCGCCGGGATAGGTCTGTTTGTTAGAGGCTTTCATTATGTGTGTGTGTGTGTGTGAGTGTGTGCAGAGACAACCGTTTTCCACACTAGTCACCTCTTATTGATCCATTACCTCTAAAGTACCTGCTCGAGACCACTGATTTGAGCATGTTTATGTGTGTGTGGGAGTTTCTGTGAGTGCGTGTGTGTGTGTGTGTTTGTGTGTGCGTGTGCTCGTGTCACCTCGATGAGGCCCCAGGCGCCGAACGGCTCGGAAGGCTACGGTCTCATGGTCGAGGGGAGAGCTGAAGAGTTGCGATCTCATTTGTCATGAGGGTGTGACACCAAAAATGTGATACCCATCGTGCCTTGGGGATTCTTACCTTAGAATAACGCAGGACTATTTCGATTTACCCCCCCCCCCCCCCCCGCCACACACACACACACAGACACACACGCAGAATGCAACAGAAAAGTAATAAGCACAACTGTCTTCATAGTGCAGACAAATAATGGCATGAATGCACCACTACACACACATCTATTACCCACCACACACAATCACACACACCCCTCCACATCACACACATACCTACCCATCACACGCATATGCATCCCTATCCATCACACACACACCCGAACCCATAACACACACGCACGCCCCTACCCATTACACACACACTGTCTCCTAGTCACTGAACAGGGAGTGAGGGAGAATAAAAAAAGCAGATCTCTTCAGCTATCTTTGCTGCATACGAAATGTCAAAACACCTATTACTCCAGCCTGTGTGTGTGTGCGTGTGTGTGTGTGTGGGGGGAGAGGGGCTCATCTATACACCTGTGTGTGTGTGTGCAGGCAGGTGAGAGTGGATTTCATCAGGCACAGAGTGGAGTTAAGGTGTGTGAAAGCCCTCCAGCCACCCAGGTCTCCTGCTGCTGCTGCAGGGAGCTGGCAGGCAAGCAGAGAGTCTCCACGCTGTTATTCTAATGCTGACGATGAGGGGGTCTTCAATGGCCACCCCTCGCCCCTCTCACCCCATCCCATCCCCACACCCCCCTCGCCCCAACAACGCGGTTTCATATGTATTTTTTAGTTGAGTAATCAGTAGGAGATACACGTAACATTGGAGGAGGGGGGGAGGGGGTGGAAGGGGGGGGGGGTTATATACCCATCAGTGTGTGGGTCCATCTACCTCTACCTACCGAGACACACACACACCTCTCCCTCTCCTCCTGGTCTCTTCCCTACTCTCACTCTATCCCACTCTCTCTCACCCCCCTCTCCTTCCTTTGCTCCCTCGGAGGGGTTGGCGTGTGTTTGTGTGTGTGTCTGTGTGTGTGACGGGCGCCTATCCCAG
>CM042874.1:9864588-9879588 GCA_023658055.1 Thaleichthys pacificus | reverse complement strand
CCTCCCTTCCTTGGCCCTGGTTCATAATCGATAGGAGGATGTGGCGAGGACAGATTCTGTTTGGCCGAACGAGGCCCTCATCTGATCCTATCGCCCTAATTAAGACAACGTACCAGGGGATGTGTGTGCGCGCGCGTGTGCGTGTGTGTGGTGGTGGCGGTAGAGGACACTGCAGATGCCATCCCGCCTTATCGCCCCCCCTCCCCCCTCCCCCCTCCCCTCCCCCCTCCCCACAACAACGCCTCTCCAAGGTGCAAGGTCACCACTAGACACCGCAGTATGCAGGGGGGTGAGGATTGGACCAGTGGTGTTCTGGCGCCCGATAACATCTTTTTAATCTCACCCGGCCGCTAAAAAACAATTTACTGGGGGCTTGAATTTATGGTGCTGCTTTAGGTGCGGATGCTCTGTGGTTTTGAGTGTTTATTCAGCAATTTGAAAGTCAAGGGCTTGTTGCTTGTCGCCCACCACCTTCCTAACGGCTGCTGTTGGTCTGTTCTGTCAACCCCCCTCCCCCAGGTGCAGGTGGACTGGCCCAGGGTGACGTCACTGACCCCCACGACATGAAGCAGACCTCCCCTGTGGAACTCACACACAGGAAGTTGGCTTTGCTCTGTGGCGCTGATGTAATCATCAAGTGTCTGGAGCTGATCACCGGGTAAATCACAGGAAATGGTTCCACACACACACACACACAAATCCACACACACACGCACACACAACCACATGGAAACACCCCTCCACACACACACACCTGCCCAGCCTCCAGCACCCCCCTCAGACACACAATTTATGGACCTCAGATCCATACACTCAGCAAAGCTGCACCTGCACACACACACACACACACTGTTCTCTGCACTGTACTGTACTCTACACACGCACAGAAACACACTAGCATACTGCACAGTACTCTGCACATACACACACACACACACACTAGCATACTGCACAGTACTCTGCACATACACACACACACACACACTATCCACCCCAACAACAGTATTTGTCCTTTCTTTCCCTCTCCCTTTATATCCCCCCCTCTCTCTGCTCCATCTCTCTCTTCCCTACCTCCTTCTCTCCCTCTCCTTCATACGGCGATAAGGTAGAGCTTCTTGAGCAAGCTTAAAGCAGGCAGAAAGAGCCAGCTATTGAGAGGCAGAGTTAAGCCGGAGGGGTTTGGCTCTAATGCCGGATCGTCAAAAGACCCTTCTCTGCCCTCTTATCGTGGTCATGCTAATAGCGCGGAGACAAAAGGGGTGTTCACGACACATAGGCTCCGTGACACCTCCCGTGTCTCGGAAGTTCGGTTCTCCTCGGCGCTGCCATGCGACAATAACACGCGAATGTAAATATTTGAGTGATGTCTCCCTTTCTCTCGTTTCCTGTCGTTTCGTCCGTGCGTACTTTGTTCCCCGGATCGCGGCATTGTGCCGTGATAAACGACTGTGCGACGGGGAAGCGTATTATCTTCGCGACCGCGGTCTTCCCTCGCGCTTGGAGTGGTGCCATGTTTGAAAACTTCCGGTTCTTTCTGTTTTATGCGTCCCGGTGTCGGAGACGGTGTCTGTCCCGGTGTGACAGACTTGACTGATGGTGCGCTTTGCTGTTGTGTCGGGATTGTCATCACCTAGCGCTCGCACGCCATGGTAGGGTGACACGGGATTGTTTGTACGCCGTCTGGCTCCTGCTGCGTGTTCGTGTGAGAGAGTGTGTGTGTGTTTGTGTGAGAGAGTGTGTGTGTGTTTGTGTGAGAGAGTGTGTGTGTGTTTGTGTGAGAGAGTGTGTGTGTTTGTGTGAGAGAGTGTGTGTGTGTTTGTGTGAGAGAGTGTGTGTGTGTTTGTGTGAGAGAGTGTGTGTGTGTTTGTGTGAGAGAGTGTGTGTGTGTTTGTGTGAGAGAGTGTGTGTGTGTTTGTGTGAGAGAGTGCGTGTGTGTTTGGTGAGAGAGTGCGTGTGTGTTGTGTGAGAGAGTGTGTTGTGTGAGAGAGTGCGTGTGAGAATGAGTGTTCCTTTGTCAAGAGTATTGTGTCGACTGTGTATTTTGTGTTTGCCTGAGTTGTTGTGGCTGTGTTGTTTTGTTGTTAAGTACGTATTCTCTGATCCGGTCCATGGACTTGCACTTCTGAAACCAGGAACACACACACACACCTGCTGTATGTTTATTGAGATAGAGAGCGTACGACAAGCCTCCTGATACAAGGGCACAAATCAAAACATTAACGCACACAGACACAGTCCCCACAGCCCTCCATGCAGATGGAGCTAATCTCAAATACCATGCAGCCACCCCCTCCTCTCTGCCCCTCTCTCTCTCTCTCTCTCTCTCTCTCTCTCTCTCTCTCTCTCCTCTCTCTCTCCTCTCTCTCTCTCCTTTCTCTACAGGTGCTTTGCGGTGGTCAGTGTGTGAGGGGAAGGGGAGGGGGGGACTGGGGGGGACTGGGGGGGAAACAAATAAAGCATTTAAATATCTGAGGGTTGGCATGGCAATTTTATTTTGTAGCCCCCCACACACACACAAGCACTGATAGACACAGACATTCGCACACACACACACACACACCTTGAGCTAAGGCCAATTTCGGATTCACACACTCAAATTTCTAGTGCCAAGTCTGCCCCAGGCAAATGCCCCAAGCAATGGCAGACTTGGCACGAGTCACATGAATGTGCATGTGTGTGGCATGTGCAAATTATTCAATTCATACATTTCAAAAATTTAAGTAGACACAGAGTGTCATGTGAGCTTAGGAAATAAAGTAATGTATGTGTGTTAGTCGGCACTGTACATACAGCATGTGTGTGAGTCGCCACTGCACATACAGCATGTGTGTGAGTCGCCACTGCACATACAGCATGTGTGTTAGTCGGCACTGTACATACAGTATGTGTGTTGTACATACATCATGTGTGTGAGTCAGCACTGCACATACAGCATGTGTGTTAGTCGGCACTGTACATACAGTATGTGTGTTGTACATACATCATGTGTGTGAGTCAGCACTGTACATACAGTATGTGTGTTGTACATACATCATGTGTGTGAGTCAGCACTGTACATACAGCATGTGTGTGAGTCAGCACTGTACATACAGCATGTGTGTGAGTCAGCACTGTACATACAGAATGTGTGTGTGTTTCATTCACACCTGCTGCAGAACCCAGTGGGGGTGGAGCCACTGGAGTGTCTGCCCTATGGAGAGCTGGGGCACTTGGCTGTCTGAGTGTTGGTGCTCAACCACACCCCCACACACACCACCGCCCAATCACACAGCTCGGGCTACTGTTGAGCGCACACACACCCTCTCGCCACACCTCTACCCCACACATACACAGTACACACACCTTCTCTCCACACCTCTACCCCACACATACACAGTGCACACACCTTCTCTCCACACCTCTACCCCACACATACACAGTACACACACCTTCTCTCCACACCTCTACCCCACACATACACAGTACACACACCTTCTCTCCACACCTCTACCCCACACATACACAGTGCACACACCTTCTCTCCACACCTCTACCCCACACATACACAGTGCACACACCTTCTCTCCACACCTCTACCACACACATACACAGTGCACACACCTTCTCTCCACACCTCTACCCCACACATACACAGTGCACACACCTTCTCTCCACACCTCTACCCCACACATACACAGTGCACACACCTTCTCTCCACACCTCTACCACACACATACACAGTGCACACACCTTCTCTCCACACCTCTACCACACACATACACAGTGCACACACCTTCTCTCCACACCTCTACCCCACACATACACAGTACACACACCTTCTCTCCACACCTCTACCACACACATACACAGTGCACACACCTTCTCTCCACACCTCTACCACACACATACACAGTACACACACCTTCTCTCCACACCTCTACCACACACCCCTAAAAGACCTGGGCCTGCTGTCTCTCCCTCTCTCTCCCTGTGTGTGTGTGTCAGCAGCTGCTTAGCAGGGACAGAACGACACCTGGTAAACAGCGTGCGCTTGTGTTTGAGGGTCGTCTGTTGTGAGAGGGGAGGGGGGGGGGCTGACGTGTGTATGCGTGTGCGGTTGCGTGTGTGAAAAGAAGGGAGAAAAAAAAACTGTTAACTTTGTACAAAAAAAACTAAAAACTGCTCTGCACTGGTGCACTGAGCTTGAAGGAATCTGTGAGCGTGAGAAGAAGGCGAGGGAGATGTGAGGGTCAGGGGATGAAGCTCACCTACTAGGAGGATCAGCAGAGAGGACAGCCTGCTGCTGGGAGCACTAAACACAACACCCCACCAGGCATCAGCCTGAAACAGAGTGGAAACCAACGTTGCTTATTCCCGTGTTCTTACTGTGTGTGTGTGTGTGTGTGTCCCATCCCTTGCCCAAGGCCCCAGAGTTGTTCAGGGCTGTCAATGTTATTAAACACTTTTAACCACGGCTCCCGCAGTTTCTTGTTTGTGTGTGTGTGTTTGTGTGTGTGTGTGTTTGTGTGTGTTTGTGTTTGTATGTGAACGCGTAGCAATCTTCTACTGACTAAATCCCAAACAAAAACCTAATTTCACTCTGGCTCACTCATCTGCTGTGCAAACACTGTTTAAAGGGGATATAAATGTCATTCCATGAGTACAAACTGAATTCTGTTTTTGAAAATGGTTTTGGGGTGTGGGGGAAAAACGAGAGCAAACTAGGCCCTTTGGACGTATTCACTTTACAAAACACGCACGCACGCACGCACACACACACACACACACACACACACACACACACACACACACACACACACACACACACACACTGATCATGTTACAGGCAGAGTGAATCTTGGCGCTGATAACTCTCCAAGCTAGGTTTAATGGGTCAATGATCATTACTCAATGTTGAAACAACATCACACACACACACAATCACAGAGTTTATTGGAGTGAGATGAAGTAATCTGCTGGTTGGCTCTGAGGGCAGTTTCAGGACGACGAGGGTTCTGGGGCATTTGAGGCTTCCCAGCCTCTGTCAGAGGGCTACTGCCTCTCCCTCTTGCTGTGCCTACAACATGAGTGTGTGTGTGTGCTCTGCTTTGGTCCTGTTTGTTCATTTGTGGGTCTACACTATCTTTTATGGGAGTACATGGATTGTGTGTGCATGTTCAGTAGGTGTATGTATTTGTGTGTGGGTGTGTGTGTGTGTAATACTCTGGCCCCTGATGTTTATCTGAGTCTGAATAGACAGCAGGGGCTGAATGACTGCTAAAAATACAGGCCAGCTGTTAGAGAGGACCAGGCCTCTCATTGTCCACCAGCGACTGCTGCTCCATTAGAACAAGCCCGGCAGACGCAGGACCTTTTAACATGACACACACACAGACACAGACACACACAAACACACACACACATACAAGCTGGGCCTGCTTAGCCAGTCTTGTACTCTGGGACCGATCCAAGGGAAGCTTTAACACACAACAGTGAGATAGATACACACACACACACATACACACACACACACACACACACAACGTGAGCCTGGCATGGAGCTCTGAAGACAGAGCAGCAAGCCTGCAGTTACCAAGAGAACCATGTCCCATCTAATCCAGAACTGGTCTCTCCATACAGACCTGGTCTCTACATAAAGAACTGGTATCTTCATTCAGAACTAGTCTCTCCGTGGTCCTCCAGGACTTGATTCTAGAAATAGATGTTACATTCCTCCCTCTGCCTCCATGTCTGTCAGCCTCTGGTGGTTTCATTCGACACCACAAACACTCCCCCAAACAGCAGGAACAACCGCTGAGCACGGACCCGACAAGCGCACGAGTATATCCGCCTGCGTGTGTGTTCTACATGCGAGGCACGTGTAAAACACGAGAGCTCGGCTCTCGCGCCCGCCAGGCCGCCCCGCGGACATGGAGCCGCCCGTGCCGCGGGGCGTGACGAACAGGGCCGGGCGCCTGGGTCAGACGGGGTCAGACGGGGAAGGGCTCGTCACGTTAGCTGAGCGTTGCTTAGCCGTAATGATGTGGGGTCAACACCTGATCTGTGCTGGAGGCTGTGGGGAGGTCTGGTTACCTGTAAATGTAGACACACGGGTCCTCAAGGCCTGCTGGTATATACACACACACACACACACACACACACACCGACATGCACAAAGGAACAAACACAGACACACACACGCATGTTCACACGTGGTTTCCACACGGAAAAACACGAGCACATTGAATAACACAGATCCATACAGCGTCCAAACAGACCTCCTCTCCCTTCGCTCCCTCTCCTCTGCCCTCTCCCGCCTCCCCGTGCACCGATGAGCGGCTCAACGCCGTTGCCGTGGTAACACAGGGACCCTGGGATTTGATGGGGCCCGAGGGTCATTAGGGCTGATAAAAGATAAGGTTTACCAGTGATTATAGCCCACTAGAGTCAAGTATGTGTGCATGCCCTGTGTGTGTGTGTGTGCGTGTGCAAGCGTTGTCCACTACTAACAGACCCTCCGTTATCAAGTTCCGCTTTTCATCCCTCGGATAAAGGACAGCGAGGGAGCTCACCTTTTATTTAGGTTTCAGGCGTCTAGAGAAAGATAAGAGAACAGCCCCTGTCCCCCCCCCCCGCCCCTCCTCATCCTCACTTTAATGTCGGAAAGCGACGAAGAACCTTCCCTCGGCAGAGCTCTTTGTTGTCGTTTTTCTTCATCTTCCTCCTCCCTCTCCTTCCGTCGCCGCTTTCCTCTCCCTCTCTCTCCCTCGCCGTTCGTCACCGCGCCACGCCGTGTTCGAGGGAACGCGCTCTCTCTCTCTCTCTCTCTCTCTCTCCCTCTCTCTCTCCCTCTCCCTCTCTCTCTCTCTCTCTCTCTCCCTCTCTCTCTCTCTCTCCCTCTCTCTCTCTCTCTCTCTCTCTCTCTCTCCCTCTCCCTCTCTCTCTCTCCCTCTCTCTCTCTCTCTCTCTCTCTCTCTCTCTCTCCCTCTCTCTCTCTCTCAACGTGATGAATCCGACGCAATTACAGCGGCAACGTCCGGATGGAGTGGACTGAAGCCGGGAGCCGAGATGGGCCGCGTCGCACCGCCGCCGGGGAGCGCGGGAAACGATTACGATCGTATTGATAGTGATGGCGGTGATGACGGTGGCGATGACCTAGACCAGGGGTGTTCAATCCTGGTCCTCAGGGCCCACTGTCCTAGCCCATATATTCTAGATGTTTCCCTGATCCAACCCACCTGATTCAAATGAATGGGTCGTAATCAGGCTTCCACAGAGCTTGACCACGACCCGTTCGTCTGAATCAGGTGGGTTGACCCGGGCGAGACTATTATGCGGATAGTGATGACTGCAGTGGTGGTGATGACCACACCAGAGACAACAGTCGCTGCCCCAGCCTACATAGCCACACAGGGATGTGTGCGCAGACAGACATGCCCCTGTCCAGTCCCCTTCACAGAGCAGCCGTGAGTTTCTCTCCAGAGGGCCACATCCAACATCCTTCTGCTTGGCCACTGAGGAAGGTTTATGTGTGTGTGTGTGTGTGTAGCTTGTCTGTTTTCCATCCCACAGACGGGTGTGCTGCCCCCTCAGGTAATAACCTCGAGACAGACAGAGAAGCAAAGGAAGACGAGGAGGCGAGGACAGAGCAGCAAGGTAAACGAGAGATGGAAGGAAAGGAAAAAGTGAGCTGGTCCGCGAAGGAAAAGGAAAAAGGAGCAGACACCGACACACCCTCCTCCCATCATCTTCTTCATCTGCTCGTCCCCCGCCGCATCCCTCCCACCATCCCCCCCCGTGCCTCTGTTCTCTCTCTCTGCCCGCCCTCTCTCTCTCTCTCTCTCTCTCTCTCTCTCTCTCTCTCTCTCTCTCTCTCTCACCATCCCCCCGTCCCTCTGCCCGCCCCTCTCTCTCTCTCTCTCTCTCTCTCTCTCTCTCATCCCCACCCCCCCCCCCCCCATGTCCCCCTGTTCACCCAGAGAGCTGCTGAATAAAGGAAGCGACGAGTCGTCCCTCCCAGCTGCAGGGAGAAGCTCATCCACCGGTGAGCCGTGTCTCACCCAGGATCCATACGAGAGACGAGGGGCTAAACTCCCCTCCCAAGTCTTTTGATATATAGAGAAAGCCGTTTGTGTGGGAGGGGGGGGGGGAGGGAACGGAGCCGGGCTTCAACTGGGTGTACCGACGGGCTGAGTTAACGAGCTTAGTGCGTCCTGCAGGGTTCAGCCTCGGGTCCCGACGGTGGGAGCGGGGGTCGGTGAGGGGAGGGGGGTCGTCATCACAGGCACAGAGGCTCTGGGGTGAACGGGATGGGGATCAAGTCGGGATAAATGGAATATCGGATTGTATGTCGCCTGGAAATAACCGGAGCAGCAGATCTATGAGATACAATTGATGTTTTTTAGTTTTTCTCTGGTCTTTGCTTGGATAAATGGTGCAGGCGGAAAAGGGGGAGGCGGGGGAGAGGGCAGGGGGGGCTGTAATATGAGAGGGATAGAGGGAGGGAGGGACGGGAGAAGGGGGGGATAAGTGCTTTCTAATGCTGGTTAAACAGAGACCTTAATAGAGGGAATTGCCCCACGGGGATAGGAGTCAACCCCCCCCCCCCCTGGACGTCGCTCAGATCTCTCCCAGGGCCGAGGGAGGTCTCTCCTCTGGGCATACCTCCAGCAGTGACTACCCCCCCCCCCCTCCACCCCCACTACCCCTCCCCCCTCCAGAGGGGTCTACTGCAGTGTGCTGTGCACCTCTCCTGGGGGAGGACTTGGTAAGCCTTGGGGGCAGGGGGGGGGCTAAAATGGAGGCACCTGTTACCGAGACACCACCCACCAGAGATACATGACGGCATACCGCACATGCACACACACACACACACACACAAACACACCATTCTGTTCCCCTGTTTCTCCTAATAAGCAATGAGAGTGGAGAGGTGGATGTCTGTGAGCCTGCATGGGACTCCTAATCACATCCAGCAGCTCCCAGCCAGATCTGGGTGGGTGGGTGTGTGTGTGTGTGTGTGACGTTTTCACCCTAATGGAGTTAGAATGTCACAGCACTTTGGAAAAAGACCGATCATATGGTGTACTACTCCCTATCTCTCTCTTGCTCTCCCCGACTCTCACTCCTTACCTCCCTCGCACACACACCCAGAAGCGCACACACACACACACACACACACACCAGCATGGCCGTTAGCATTCGGGAATGAATGCAGGCACACACATACAGGCACAGCTTATGTGGTTAGTTGAATCCTGGTCCATATCGACCCTCCCGGTACTTCTACTACAGCAGCACCGCAATCACAACACTCTTCACTGTTGCTCCACCCAACATGATGACACCGTCATCATGGTGACAGAGATGGACAGAGAGAGAGAAACAGAGAGAGATGGAGATGGAGAGCGAGGGAGAGATGGAGAGAGAGAGAGAGAGAGAGAGAGAGAGAGAGAGAGAGAGAGAGAGGGAGAGAGAGAGAGAGGGAAAGAGATGGAGATGGAGATATATATTGAGAGAGATGGAGAGAGAGAGGGAGAGAGATGGGTAGAGAAAGAGATGGAGAGAGAGGTATGGACAGAGAGATGGGAGATGGGGAGAGAGAGAGAAACATGGGTATAGAAAGAGAGAGATGGCGATGGATAGATGGAGAGGGATGGATAGAGAGAGAGAGAGAGAGAGAGAGAGAGAGAGAGAGAGAGAGAGAGAGAGACTGGAAGTTTCCATGACACAAGCTGAACCTGCTGAACCAGGATCGTTTTTCTCTGTCACTACATTTAAGGAAAATTCTGAGAGAGAGAGAGAGAGAGAGAGAGAGAGAAGGGAGAGAGAGAAAGAGAGAGAGAGAAGGGAGAGAGAGAAAGAGAGAGAGCGAGAGAGAGAGGGAGGGAGATAGGGGAGGAAGGCTGTGGTCACATCCAGTATGCCGGTGGGTCACCTGATCCCCTGTCGTCAACCCAGCGCAGATCAAGTCCCGGAGGGGTGCGTATGTACCTGACAGCAAAGCTGTGGTCGACACACACACACACACACACACACACACACACACACACACAGGTGTGCTGCCACAGTGGGGTCAACAAGAACAAGCTGCAGTGGAACACTTCCAAGAAAACAGACGCGGCTGTTTAGTGTTCTAAACCCAAGTGGAGTGTTTTTCCATATTCAAAAACGAACCACCGAGGACTCCACTGCACACAGGTTGTGGATATTTATCATAAAGCAACAGTACCGGTACTCATGCGTGCTTCCTGATTAATGGTGTTTGGAGCCTGAAACCCAAATCTCCCTGCACCCCCCACCCCCAGCCCCCCCACACGCCCCCGACTCCACTGTCAGACGCCCGCCCACCAGCAGCCGACGGGAAGCGGGGCTGGAATCCATTTCCTGTTCCTGTCATTAATCTCTTGTTCACATTGGGAGAACGGGATGCCATGGCTAGAATGGAGAAAGATAGAGAGAGAGAGAGAGAGAGAGAGAGAGAGAGAGAGAGAGAGAGAGAGAGAGGGAGGAAGGAAGAGAGGATGAGGGTTGATGAAGTTGGTGCGGGTGGGTGGGAGGGGGCTTAATAAGAAACGCTGAGTCGCTGGGAACTACGGCAGCCATATTTATGGCTTCCTCACGGCACATTATTTCAGTCATCAATGCCGGCGCTGCTCCACTTCCCTTTTAACATCAACATCCCCCCCCCCTCCCACACACACACACACATACCCCCTCTGCCTCGTTTAGATGCCATTACTCACACTCGGAGCCGCGAGGCTGAGCACGCCTCGCCACGACGTCAGCAAGTGCTGACTCATCACGACGACAGAGGATGAGGGGCGTCTGGGCGAGGGGTGGCGTGTGGGGCAGAGGGGGGGGGGGGGGGCAGGCTTCCAAGACGACACACGGAGTCGGACATGATTGGGATTGGGGTTTCTTTGAATGACACCTTTGAGATGCTGGATGGTCCTGTCTGTGTGTGTGTGTGTGTGTGTGTGTACCATGCCCGTGTGTGGATGCATGGACCTCCACACATCTTGAGTTCCGTAGCGCTTGTGTGCATGTTGACTGTTGAGGTGTGTGTGTGGGTGTCACCACTCCATCAGGCTGATTTAAGCCCCCCCCCCCTCTGGTTTAACGGTGGCCCCCCTCGTCTCTTTAACACGGCCGCATAAACACTCCCCGGCCCGACGCTCGTAAAACAAGTCGCCGGCCCCGCCACGCCGCCCACGCGAGTCTGCACGCGCGCCCGCCAAACACACGGCGGGGAGATATTACCGCCCCCCCACCCCCGCCCCATCTTTCCCTCCCCCGCAAACTGTACACATGTGGAATCTGTTGCCGTGGCTACTGGTGCCCTGGCTATTGTTTATCGGTGCCGTGACAGACCGACGCGACAAGTCGGTCTGTCACAGGGACAAATAACGCCCTCGACTCGGGGCAGTTTCTCCGTCGCTTCTCGGCCTCGGCCCCCCGGAGGAACGGCACACGACCGGCAGGGGCGGATCTAGAAAAATATTCATGGGGTGGCAAGAGGGTGGCAGGAGATTTTGAGGGGTGGCATCCCATGGCAAATGTGTGTGAGATCAAAATGAAAAACTTAAAGGCTGTGCAACATGTATGCATAGTCACTGAACACTGAAATGAATTTGAGGATTATAGGTCACATGACCAAAAAGCTATTGAAGTTTGAAGATTTCTTTTAAATAAAATATGTTTTAATAACCTGAGATGAAAATGAACAAAATAAAGGCTTTGCAGCATGAATGCATACATCTTCAACAGTTTAACATTATTTTGACGCTCCTAGTTCATGTTGTTGAAAAGCTATTGACTTTTGAAATGTGTAATTTGTTGACGGTCCCTAAACGTACGCGTTGTTTAGGCAGCCAAAAGCATTGGCTAAGCGGCCGGTCGTAGCAGTGCTAAACACCAGTTAAAATAACACAATACTGGGCGTCCGAATATCTGTTGAATATCGAACTTCAAACTAACTTTACCACAGTCATCTTTGTTGTTGCTTTGTTGCCCAAAGAATTCACGAGTTAATGTTATTAACCTCAATTCAACAGGAAAAGTAACATTGCAACTCCGTATAGCCCTGCACTTTTGTAATTATTCTTAGTCATTAATAGATAATTGCTTAACACCTCATTCCTCCGGTGTGGTCTGCTGTCCGTGCCGACGATTTCTTCCTTGAGTTGAAGCCTTCTATGGTCAGTTTGCGCCTTCCTTGTGTTCAAATGAAAGCAACTTCGGTGGCGGTGTGCGGAGGGTGGATGGAGTCGTTTTCGTGCTGCATTTACTTGCATTCGCATATTAGAAATTCGCTCTCGCAAATGTCCGATGAGCCACAACTTTTCTTTGTTTTCAAAGCTGCCAACTGGGGTGGCAGCTGGGGTGGCAAGGCTATTTTTAGGGTGGCATTTGCCACCCCATGCCACCCCGGTAGATCCGCCCCTGACGACCGGACCTCGGATGAGACGCCGTTTTTCGAGGCGGTTTCAGGCGTTCCGAAGTGTTAGTTTTTTTTCTTTCTTCAAACCATCAGGGTCATTCGGGCGGAGTCCCACCTCCCCCCACGGGCTCCCCTCAAACCCTCGTGCGCAGCTTATCTCGGCTGTTTCCCCATGTTGTGGTCGTTGTCTCTGTGTGAGTTTTTGACAGGGCCGGCGTATCAGCTGGCAGCCAGGGGGTGGGGGTGGGGGGGGTGCGGGGGAGGGTGGGGGGGGCTAGGCAGGTCTGGATGCTGCAGCTGATAACAGCCTTATCACAGCGATAGAGGGAGACTGCTGCCAACACCGGCCCGACACACACGGCGAGGGGAGGGAGTTGAACATAAGAAAAAGAGAGAGAGAGCATGGGTGTGAGAGAGAGAGAGAGAGAGAGAGAGAGAGAGAGAGAGAGAGAGAGAGAGAGAGAGAGAGAGAGGGAGAGAGGGAGAGAGGGAGGAGCGGAACGGCTAAGCGTGTGCTTCGCGTTGCACCCAGACCCCCATCCCCTCTTTCATGGCAATAATGACTTCAAATGCACTGCTGACGACAGAAGAGACCCTTCTCTCCACTTGATCCAGGGGAGGGCTCACACCCCTTGCCTCCTCCCTGCGTCCCTGATCTCATCGCTCGGGGAAAGCAAAGGGAAAGAGGGCGAGGGGATATTAACAGCACTCCCTGGCTATCTTTCTCTCCTCCCCCTCTTGTAGGTTTCCATAGCGAGGAAAGGAGATCTTGAATCTCGAATAAGTCATTTTGTCCCCGATTGCCTGTGGAGCTTCATGCCCATTACAAGGCATTTATGCTGTAAGCCCACTCTTCCACACATTCAAGTATGTTCACTCACACACACACACACACACACACATGCAGAAACATGCACACACACACACACTATCTCACAGCGAACAGCACTGTCTAAATATTGATTCCCTCGATATAGCTTCATACTTTGTTCTTTTCAAAGAGCACAGAAGATCCATTTACTCTGTGTGTGTGTGTGTGTGTGTGTGTGTGTGAGAGTGTGGGTGTGTGTGTAAGTGTATGCGTGTGTGTGTGCGTTCGTGTCACAGATAAATCGAACCACCCAGATCTCAGTCAGTCTTTTAGACAAACCAAAACTGAGGAAGTGAGGGAAGCTGGGGTTCTGAGAATGGAGGGAGTCAAAGCAGATCTCTCCCTGGGGAGACTGCAACCTCATGTTTACTGAGCATGGCATGGCAATAAAGGATGTCAGTCACCATTCACTGGCTCTCTGGGGAAAGGAGAGAGAGAGGGGGATAAAGAGAGAGGAAGAGAGAGAGAGAGAGAGAGAGAGAGAGGGGGGGGGGGAGAGAGAGAGGGGGAGATAGAGAGAGAGAGAAGGTGAAGATAGTGGGTGAGATGAAAGGTGGAACAAGGGATTGAAACAGCCCTCCCACTGGAATAGTGTGTGTGTGTGTGTGTGTGGTGTGTGTGTGCGCGCGCATGTACAGGAAGTGTGGAAGTAAAGGGCTGGTGGTGGTGGTGTGTGTGTGTGTGGGGGGTGTCTTTGATCACTATAATAACTGTTTACAAACCCACAAGGCACAAACAAACACAATAAACCAGGCCTGCCCTGTCACTCATATACCACACACACACACTCACACGTCTAGACGGTAGTATGGGCCTCGGTCCTGACGGTCCCAGACAGCTGGAACACACCTGGACGGGCGGACACTACACAAGCTCTTAATTGACTCGACATGTGCTCGGCGGTCCACATCTGATCCGTGGTTAGTGCTGCGGAGGGCGTCTCCACGGCGCCCACGGATGGGGCTGTCGGGGGCTTGTGTGGGGCGAGGCCGACTCTCGAGGTGGCACATCGGAGCGTGCTAGCTAACTGCTCGGGCATCTATCTTTTCTGCTGCCGCCCAGAGATGTATTCCCCGCCGCACAGCTGGAGGGATGGGGGGGCGTATTCTCAAGCGTGTCTTCACTCACGGATCTATCTGACTGGTGGAGGTGTGTGCGTGTGCTCGCAAGCGTTTGTCCGTCCGCGTGTCTACGTTTGCGTGTGGCTGAAACGAGTGTGTACGCGTGTGTGTGTTCGGGCAGTTAAGCGCGTACGTGCGCACGTTTCCATGTTTGTGTGCTCTAACGAGCGTGCGTGTGCGCGCGGCGGGGGCAAGTCGGGGAGCCGACGAACGGGGGGGTATTTATCTCGGTGTAATGGCACGTCATTGATATTCACAGCTAGCCCTGGATCAATGATCCCTGGCAGCCCAGCTATTATTTCATTTCTTGTATCTAAAAGGCGTAGCGAGGATTCAGCTAAATTGTTTTGAGTCGGTTTTGGCTGAGTCGTCAGAATGGCAGCGGGGAGGAGAGGAGAGCAGAGAGACACCCGGGATGGGATATGCTAAACCTCAGAGCAGAGAGGCTAAGAGAGGGGGAGACAGAGGGAGAGAGAGAGAGAGGGATGGGGGGAGAGGGGAGGAGGTGGGGAGTACAACAGAGAGGACTGTCAGTGAGGGTGGGGGAGGAAGCAGACACAAAAGGGAAAAGGAGAGAGAGAGAGAGA
>CM042874.1:9827088-9862088 GCA_023658055.1 Thaleichthys pacificus | reverse complement strand
GGGGGTGTGACGATGGCGGAAGTGTGTGTGTGTGTGTGTAGGTCATCTATAATAGAGTACCATGTGTTCATTTAAACTGCTGTGCCAATGGGCAACTGCTCGATCCCACTTTCAAGGCAAGGAGGTTCTATTTTGGGTTGAATCAGGAGACCAAATTGCTAGAACGTTCCGGCGTCCTTCCGCGGTCCGGGAAAAGGTTGATTAAAACGCGCCGCCGAGGCCCTTCGCTAAGGTGCACGCTCACGGTTTGACATTCCCTTGTCTGAGAAGGGGACCGGGGGTGTATTATGGTCTGGATGGCGGGCGTGTGGAGGGCAGTGTGTACGGGGTCCAGGACACTGCCAGTCAATGGTAAATGGATTGCATCTCTCATGAGATGTCTCGGTGCTGCGTTAAGCCTGGAGACGTCCTCTGCCCGACCTCGGACGACAGCGCCTGCCACGCTCTCAGGAACACGCGCGCTCGCACAAAGGGGCTCTCTCCTGGATCCGGAAGAGTCCGACACGGGGTCGTTTACATCTCCGATGGCACGTGTGACGAGATTCGGCCGCGTGTTCCCGCGTCTGTGGACGTCGCTATTAGAATCCACAGGCTGTTGTTGCAGAGTAATCAGTCTAGTTCAAAGATCTATTTGGGGATATTTCCTTCAAAACAGGATCTGCGCTACAGATTATATTTAATTAGGCTTCATATAGTGTCCTAAGAATGGTCCTGAATGAAAATAAACTAACAGAACAGGCATGCCGGCACAAGTTAAAACATGAAATATTGAGGTTAGCATAAGGACAAGCAGTTAGATGGCATGTCACGCACTGCACGCACGCCACACACACACACACACACGAGCCAGGTGTTTTGAATTAGACAGGGTCTGCTTGAGACAGTGCAGTTAAGGGACATCCGTCTTCGAGAGGGAGATGACAGACAGGCTCAAATAACCCTCCTTATCCAATTAGAAACGAGATAGCAGGACGGTGCAAGGTGAGCTGGCGTCCAGAAGAGCTGCACTGCGTTTAATCACACAGGCTTGAACTGTCTCTCTCTCTCTCGCTCTCTCTCTCTCTCTCTCTCTCTCTCTCTCTCTCTCTCTCTCTCTCTCTCTCTCTCTCGCTGACTCTTTGTCTGTCTCTCTCTATCAGAGTCTGAAAGAACACAACTGAATCCATAGTTCTGCCCCTGAGCCACTGGAAGACCCCACGAGTGCTTTGGTGTTTGCTTTCACAGATGAATAATACGGCTTAAACTCTTTGTTGTGACTGTCTGATAAACAGATCAATGAATTCTTATGAAACCCCCCCCCCAAAAAAAAAGAAAAAGAAAAAAAGAACTAACAATAGAAGCAGTGTGTACTGAAGGGGTACAATAACCACAGTGTGCCTAGGTCGATAACTCTCAATAGATAAGCTCTCCCAGAGCACACCGGAGATCCTGGTAACACACACACGTGCACAAACACACACACACACACACAGTAAGGGCAGACTGGTTGACAAAGTCCATGCTTAACCTGCTTGAAGTTGAGCAGTTGACTACAGTATTTCCATACAGTACTTGGGACCAAGTACTTGGGCCTATGTGCTCAGCTCTTTTGCCATCGCTGCTGTGCGAGTGTGTGAGAGTGTGAGTGTGTGAGAGTGTGTATGGTGTGTATATTTGACCTTCTAAACTGTATGCGGGTGCACATTATACCGTGCCTGTCTGGCGGCAAGTAAACCCATGTTTAGCTCCACAATAAACACTTGCCGTTCTGCTTGCCTAGTTCGGCCCAGTTTGAGCTGCGATCCGCTGTCGAGTCACTAAACACCCCATTAGACCCCGCTCTCAACCCACCTTGACGACTCGCAGGAGCCGGCAGACACTCACAGCCAAGCGTTAGAGGCAGCCGACACGCCAACACTACCCAACTAGCTCCTCCCGTATCCCCAGTAAAGTCGAAGAGCCTAAAGTCTTCACAGACAGCAGAGGGAGGCGCACTGTAACAGCTCTGGCTAAAGGGTTCCATTTCCTCTCTGGCTGGCTTCCGTTGAGCCTCCGCCGGGCTTGCATCAGTGGGATCGAACCCAGAGCTAAAGCAAGAGCCCCTGGTTTTCCACTGCGGGGCAGGAGCGACAGATTAGAACCAGGATGGGGTGATCCTGGACTTGGGGATCCATAGTCAGGCAACCTTGAGGGAAGCCATGAGGCAGAAGGCCTGCGTGTGCTGGGCTCCTCTGGTCAGAATGATGCTCGTTTCCACGGTGCTTTTCCGTCCGTGTCGTCGTTCTGATCAGGTGTTCGTTTAGCAGATGCTTTGATCCAAAGCAACGCACAGTAGTTGGGGGGGATTGAACCTGCGACGTCTTGATCTGCAGTTAGGTTCGTCTCGCTCCTGTCTGTCTAGGGTTTATCACTCCATCTCTCGTTGTCCATGTGCCGACCCGTGCCATCCCCTCTCCTCTCCCTCTTCACTCCTGTCCTCCCCCCCTCCTCTCCTCTCGTCAATCCTCTCCCTGACAACAATGCCCTCTCTCTCTCTCTCTCTCTCTCTCTCCCTCATACACAACATCATAACGGTAGCCGTTAATGTTTATAGGCTCCCGCTAAAATGATAATACCCAAATGAGGTGGGGGATCAGGGCTGTGAGGCTACCCCCCACGCCACCACCCGCCCACCCCCTGGGGTCTCCAAGGATAAGCCCCGTTCACCGCCGCAGCCCCAACTGTTTAGAGAGAGAGAGACAGAGAGAGAGAGAGAGAGAGAGTGAGAGAGAGAGAGAGAGAGAGAGAGAGAGAGAGAGAGAGAGAGAGAGAGAGCGGGCAGAAAAGCTATCTTTTCCACTCCGCTGGTTCCCTGGGTGGCTTCATTAGAGATCCTATTTAAAATAATCACTTACGTATAAGAGTGTGAGCGTGCGCGTGGGTGGGTGTGCGTGGGTGCATGGCAAGTGTGTATTTGTGCGCACACACCCTGTGGATCGTAGCCCGTGCATCAGAATGAATGGATTCAATTAGTCCCACCCTAATCCAAAACAGAAGATAGACTCTGAGTGACACTGAATACAAAAAAAGAAAGTGCTCGAGAAAGTGAGGGAGTGAGACGGAGGGAGAGAGAGAGAGAGAGAGAGAGAGAGAGAGAGAGAGAGAGAGAGAGAGAGAGAGAGCGAGCGACAGAGAGAGGGTGTGAGAATGAGTGTGGGAGTGCACCTTCTGTGTATGAAAGCACAAATGTACAATTTTGGTTTTAAGTTCCTGAAATGTACAAATGAGAAAACACCAAGAGCCTGTTTTTTAAATGGCGGCAGGGGTGATTTGCATCCCTTTCTGCTCACACGAGAGAGAAAAAAATTGAATATGTGCCTTTATCACCAATTTCGAGGGGCCATCTCACTTTCAAATATGCAACGGAGGCAGCGCTCACTTTATCTGTGATCGATTCGCTGTCCTGCTGGGGCCTCTGGAAAATCACCTCATTGAACTCCACCTCGCCGCATAATAGTCTGGGGAAGGTTGGAGGAGAGGACGGCAGGTATTTTCCTGTCTGGATGGGAAACCAACTAGCACCCGCTGCATGACAAACCCTGGGACTCACAGACACTCGACCCGTCACCATGGGGGCTGGGAGGTAGGGTGGCGTGGGGGCTGGGAGCGTGGGAGGTGGGGTGCGGGTGCGATGAATCATCCGACGCTAGCCCTTATTGTCAGCTAGCGCCTGCTATTGTCTGGCCCTGAGAGTGACTCGTGTCTCTGGAGCGACTCTAACCAGGGTAACAATGGGCCGATCCTCACAGCTCCCCCCCACCACCCCCGCTCACCTGAATTCTTCACTGTCGGCTGGGATGAGAGTCAAGGAACTGTAGCGTGACACCAGGGGAGGGATTTGATCTGTACATTAATTCATTGACTCTTACCGTATACGGTACTAGAAGTGTGTGTGTGTGTTGGTATGCGTGTGAAGGAGGGAGGGAGAGGGAGGGGGGATCGAGAGACACTGTGTTTGGCGGGGGGGAGATAGAAATCAATGTGAGTCAAAAACGAGTGGCAAAATAGAGAGAGAGAGAGAGAGAGAGAGAGAGAAAGAAAGAGAAAGTGAGAGGGAGGATAGTAGGAAGAGATGAAAACGTGTTTCTCACGGAGATAGATAGTGAGGGGGCTAGGCTAGACTAGAAGAAAGCCGTCACACAGACAGGCTCGCAGGAAGTGAGGCAGCAGGATTGTTGACGCACATTTGCACACATCAACACGCGCATTGCTAAAAGCATCGCAGCGCCGTCACACACACGCAGACACACACTCTCTCTCTCTCTTTACCCTCAACACTCAACACACAGACACCCGGAAACACACACTGTCGGAAGCATCCACATCGTGAAAAAACCACCGTCAGGTTCTTTGATTAACGACACCAAATCAAAGAGTTTGTCTCAAAGCCTACACACGCCACCCACAGAGAGGATGCCTTTCAAATGTTCGGAAGCTTCATTCCAACCAACAGGTAAGAAAGTGAGATCACCAAACACCCGCAGCCCAGAAAGCCCATGCGTGCACTGATCCAGGCAGACCAGCGGGCGTATGGGACATGCAGAGCGTTAGCGTGATGTCCCGTGACATCGGGTTCGTTACACACGGAACGAGAGTGCACGCCAGCAATTGTGTCACGGGGATGCCAGCTCAAATGTAAATCTTCCGGCGTGTCAGGCGAGTGATGGCGTGTCGACATCCCCCCACCCCCCCACCCTCCTCCCCCTCCCGCCCCTGATCTTTCGGTCTTGTGATGTGACACGGGGATGCACGCGTGAAGAAACGCGTGTCGCACGCACGGCCGGGCGGAACTCGACGGGGTGCGGAGCACTCGGGATGCCCGAGGGGTCGTACGGACGTCCGCTGGTCCGTAGACGCTCCACCTACCTTCACCTTCAGTGCCCTTCTGGACCAAGATGGCGGCTATATCGGTGTTCGTCTTCTTCACGACCTCCGAGTGGTACGGCCTGTAGTTTGTCACTCCGGTGCTACCAGATCGAAACCAGCTATTATGGGATGTTGGATCCAGGAACGGTGGGTTCTGGACTAGAACCAGCACACAGAACAGACGGCCCCTCTCGACCCCTCACCTCAGCACCCCTACACCCTTCAGCTGGGTCCACCCTCCCTGACCCTAACCCTGAAATACATGAGCCTATCGCCCTGGGAGATGAGGTCAAAGGGTGAATAATACATGGCCTCGTGCAGGTTGGAGCCTAGTCCCTAATGACTGAAACTTTAACCTGATTCCTGCTCCCCTCCACGCAAGACGACCTACCAGACACACTGATGTCTCCGGTCGCCGACCCGTCGCCGACACACAGATGACCTCTGACCCCTGCAATGAGCTACCGTGGAGACGTGCGCGGAGGACGTTTCGACATCTCAACTGGGGTCCTGGTGTCCACACTAACTTGGAATGCATGAAAGCAAATGGAGGTTGATTATGCTCGAGCATGCCTATCTCTCTCTAACTCTTTCTGTCTCTCTCTTTTCCGCCAACAGCGGTCTAATGATTCTCCCTCCCTCCTGCGACCCTAATACTGACAGCTGCAACTGAATTGGATGCCGTTTGACAGTGAATAAGCCAATTAGGATTGTGGTGATTTAATAGGCCCAGGCCGCTTTCACTAAATCCACAAATGAGTCTATTAAGATGGCCTGGGGGGGCTGAGGGGGCGGGAGGGGTGAGGAGGGCAGGGCACAAGGGTTAATCTGTGGTACAGGGTTGAGTTGTTCACACTATCTCACACACACACACACTCTCACATATCTCTAATTCTCTTTCATCCAGTCCTCGGATTTCGTGTTCTCTCTGTCTCTCTCTGTCTCTCTCTATCTCTCTCTCTCTCTTACCCTTTCTCTTCAGTTCTCTCTCTCGCCCTCCCTCCCTCTCTCTCCCCCTCCCTCTCTCACACACACACACACAGCGCCAGTCCTCCTTGTTTCTGGATACAGAAACAGCAGGGCTTCTGGCCCATTCTAACTGGATCAGCAGCAGGATTGGGGGAATTGGCTGGAATCAAGGCCCCTAATCTGTACACACACAACTGATCCAGGCTGGTGTCAAGCCTGTAACACGAGCAGCAGATATGTCATGGAGCCAGGCCACTATTAACCCCTACCAGTGTAATGATAGAGGAAGTTCAGAGTGCCAGAGAACTGAGAGGACTCGGCCAATGGGAGAGTCCTGTAGGCGGGTTTAAGGTAGAACTGCACTGAGAGGACCAATCACGGTCCATTTGCGCATCGGAGACACAATGGATCGGAAAAGGTCTTTCTCTCGCTTTCTTTGTCTAGAACGTTCTTTCTTATAGATATTCCTCTCGTTTGCACCAAGGCAATCCTGACAGAGTCGCTCCTGAACAAGTACTCCTCTTGTTCCATCAGCCAGCAAACGGTTTTGTCTGACGCCTAGCAGTGCTCTTGACCAGCCCACTTGGGTAGAAACAGGTGCTTTCGTGTTTGCCTTTTCAAACAAAGACTCATTTACTGTGTAGTTAACACCTGTCAAGCCCTGGGCTTTGTAAACACAGCATGGCCTGCGGCCGGCGCATCAACACATACACCCACACCCAGGCACACACACACACACAGACACACACACTGCACAAACACACAAGCATGCACGCACGCACACACAAACACACACACACAGTGCACCACTCCTAAGCCCCTCTGCGGTTTTATTAGCTAAGATGAGTGTGTTGGCGAGTCATTTTAGTACGGGCATCATCCTAGGAGACAGCTGGGGAAAGCAACAGCTCCGAGTGCAGAGGGAATGAACAGTACTGGAGCGATCTACCCTCCGTCTCTCTCTCCCAGGCAACTCATTACACGGCTGTTCCATTCATCTGCCTGTCTGCCCTCCCTCTCTCGGTACGCGCAATTAACCTCCAGTCCAGATATCCTTAGGCCTCTAGCCTGTTCAGGTTTACATCATTTCAATCATACCGACATAATACACAAACCATGTGACATTTCACCACATGAATAACAATGATATTCAGTCAGCTGGATGAAGCTGGGCTGGTTCCAAACGAGCCAGCGTGAATGTATGGTGTTTGCTGTAAGCCTGTCACTCTGGGTTTGCATGAGACGGGTCAAACATGCATCAAAGCCGCAGAGGTGGGCGTCTGTGTTTTCCGTGCATAATTTGATTAGCGCTTTCAAGAGTGCGATTCGCACCTAAAGTACCGTCGGCTAGGCAACCGCCGCCACTGCCCCCCGTTCTGGAGTTGTGCTTCAGCACCGCGGAGAGCGCCGAGCACCGGGAGGAAAGCGCCCCGAGCTCTCCTCGCCTCACTCTCTTTCAGCACCACGGACAGCGCCGTGCCACGAGAACGCTCTGCCTGGCCAGTAACTCTGGTTCAGCACCATGGACAGCAGCCTGGCAAGCTTTGCATGACTACTACCCCATCGGTGGGTTGCGCCGATGAGCAGATGCGTCAGTGGAGGGCCCCCGAGGGCCCAAAGGCCCCAGAGCTCACGTTCATAAAGAACCACATGCCAACACTGATCGCGGTGACACACCACGATCCTCACGGCATGAATCCCTTTGCAGCGGCAGCTGTTTTCACTTCAAGCCTAAATTGACTGTCGGGAAAACCAGAGAAGGGAGGTCTGCGTGTATATTTGTGTGACGTGTGTGTGACGTGTGTGTGTAAGCTGTGTGTGTTTGAGATGAGGGGTGAATGGGAAAGGCATACCACCAGTAATGACTGTATAGAGGCCGTCAGGTTAATACAGAGTCAACACTTGTCACTTGTCAAAGGATCTAAACCCCTCCATTAGCCGTTCCTCATGTACATTATAGGTTAGAAGACAAATCATTGAAAAGACACAGTGAACTGCAGATAGAGATCACACACCAGGAAGTGGTGTGGGTGCGGGTGGGGGGGTGGGGGTGGGGGAGGCAGTGAACCAAACCGAATGCGTCATGCCACACACCCAACGTCAGCGCGGACCCAACGGGGCCCGGCGGGCAAAACACCTACCCCAGCGTCGTCATGGTGACAATGGTGTACCAGAAGGCGGCTGGGATGCTGGTGAACTTGCTGGCCGTGGAGCCCTTCTCGGCGTAGAACATGACGGTGGCGAAGATGATGATGGCCATGGTGAGGGAGAAGAGCAGGAAGCCCAGCTCCGAGGCGCAGCTCTTCAGCGTGTAACCCAGGATGCGCAGGCCGGCCGAGTGGCGGGAGAACTTGAAGATGCGGAAGACGCGGAACACCCGCAGCGTGACGAAGGCGCCGCTCACGTCCTCGTTGTTGGTCATCACCAGGCTGATGTAGTAGGGCATGATGGCCACCACGTCGATGACGCTCATCACGCTCTTGACGAAGCGGTAGCGACTCGGCGCCGCCATCAGCCGCAGCAGGTACTCCACGGTGAAGATCATCACGCACGCCGTGTCCAGGCAGAAGAACGCCAGCGAGTAGCGCTCGCCGCACGACACCTCCTTGCGGTTGGGCGCCGAGCCCCACGGCACCGTCTCCACCACGTTGGCCATCACCGACACGGCGATGAAGAAGCCGGTGACGTAGTAGAACACCAGGGCCATGGTGCTGGTGTGCGGGTTCTCGAAGGCCCGCCACATGGACTCGCGGAACGTCATGTTGGGCGGGACGATGTCATTGTTGTTCTCGTCCTCCTGGTCGTCCTCGATCCGCTCCTGGTTCTCCCGCCGGCGGTCCTTGTACTCTTCGTAGCAACAGTCGCCGATGATCTCCGGGATGATGCCGAAGAAGGCCAGCTCTTCGTCGTAGGCCGAGATGCACTCCTGGCGCGGGTAGTGGAGCTTGCCGGTGCGGTAGAAGTTCAGGATGTGGCGGAAGATATCCGGGTCGCGGTCGAAGAAGTACTCGCTGGTCTCCTCGTGGTAGAAGAAGTCGCGCTCGGTGCTCCCCAGCAGGGTGTCCGGGTAGCGTTCCAGCGTGTTCCGCCACGTTTGGAACTTGGTGCCGCTGACGTTGAGGATGATGAGGCCGTCTTTGGCCCGCTGTCTGTCCTTGGGGGGCATGGGCATGGGCGAGCTCGCCACCGGCATCCATCCTATAGCGGCCGCGCGGGCGAAGGGCAACCACGCCGCCACACCCGCTGCCATGGTGATCCGTTGCGTATGAGCCGGTGTAGCACGGGGGGGGGAGGGGGGGGGGGAGGGGGAGGGGAGGGGGGGCGGGCTCTGGGCGGTGGGTTAGGAGATCAGAGAAGGACAGCGCGTGGAGAGGACATCTGGAAGGACAAGCAGAAGCCGAAGCGGGATTGAGATTGGATTGAGATCATTTCAGGGACAAAGGCAATGCAGGCTACCGGCTTCACAGAACAGAGGACATACAGACAGGGATCCTCTATCAGTTGTTCTAATTTACTTCATTCAACTTTGTCATGGCAAGTGGATAGCCTCTCCCTCTCTCTCTCTCTAAACACGAGCACTCCAAAACTAATAGAATGGCCAAATGCAATCTTGAATAAAACATTTATTTGCTCTATCTCCGAAAAAGCTAATCGTTTTAAATGCATCTAATATTTGATATCAAAGTCTCAAATAATTTACTCAGTGAGGACAACTAACGACAAAAAAAACGGCTTATCTTTCTTTTACAATATGATCTTTTCCTAATCGGTTTCGTAAACCTTACGTTATGATTAAACTGTCCAGTATGCATACATACCCAGAAGATGCTCTCTCTAAGACCGGAGGACAAAAACAACAGCAACAAGTTAGGAAGGACGATATTTCCGCGCTCTAACCCCGGAGACAGACTTGGGTCCACTCACCCAAGGACATGCTCTTTCCGCAGCTGAAACCAGCCGGTGCTCGCTCTCACCGTCCTAATCCCCGTTAGAGATGTGGCTCTTGAAGAGCCCAACTATAGTCCTCTGTTAAGAAAGCAGCCAGGCCACCTGGACAAGTGTGTTCCGTTTTTCTGTCGAGAGGAAAGGGGAGAGAAAAAAAACAGCCGCGGTGTATCCACGAGTGCCCGCTCCACCTCTAAATGTCACCGGCTCAGATAACCGGAGAATGGTCATATAACAACCAAGACAGCTGAGGGTAAAAATCAATAACCGAATTCGCGGAATCGTTTAACGACAGCAATAAATGAGAGTGTGGAAGTTTCCGGACCCTTCTCTCCTCTCCTCTTTGAACACACTCAGTGCTTGCTAGAGCGAGCTATGCAGCTGCAGCGAAGAACCAAGTTTTTCTCCCGTTCACAGCGCGTCGGAGGAGTCACGTGCTCCGGTTAACTCCTATAGCTCAAATGGAGCTCTCCGGTGCGTCGTGGAACCTCTGTTACGCGCGCATGAGTAAGACTAACCAAATATAGAAACATGAAAAGGGTAAATGAGATCGCTAAGATGTTATACCCAGGGGCTCCGCGCATAGACAAAACGATCCCCATTCAGAAGAACACGTTCAGAGACCACTAAACAAAACAGGCAGACTGAACAGAGTATACATGGTATGGCATTTAACATAAAGCCATAGATCCAAACATAAACATGGCAGCGACTTGTGTGTTCGTAATACTCAGGTTGCTCCTTGAACCTGGAAGAGTAACCATGACAAAACGCACCGCTAGGCGGAGACAGTTTGCAGGGCAGTCTCTGCACGCGCAGGGATCTGGTTTCCCCTCATGCCAATTCAAGTGAGACCCCGAGTACCATCTACTTCAACATGTGGACGGACGTCTCATCTGTCATGGTCTAACGATGCGATATCCCAACCAATTACCCTCCCCATCCTCCTCGGATAGCCTACCATCTTACTCCGTGCACTCGACACCCAAACCCCCAGGGTGAACGGTCTATAATGCTCTATGGCCACAGCATTTCATCTATATGGTCATAACCTGAGGGGGACAATGTTTTCTTTTCCTATTACAATAATGAGTTCATCTTTCGTGAAACGACTGACAGTAATATCCTGAAGGGGGTAGCTTTGAAGTGCTTTAGCCTCTGATGATCTCATTGCAGAGGGGTGTTATGCGTTGGCTGACCTCTCAGTCAGCGAGACAGGAGACGGCCGTCAGGCCATTCACAACATGCAGCTGGTGATGCGCGTGCCATGCCTGGATTCGCGAGCTTGAATCGTAATGACGCTAAACGTGATAAACAGCCACTTAGCCGTCGCTTGCCAAACAATCATTAGGCTACTCGTATTGTGTGAGTTCAGCGACAACAAACGAGAGCTAAAATTAATGCGCAAACGGGAAGGGTGCCTATCCATTTAAAATGTTTTTGTTTTTCTCAATCGCCTGCATTGGGGGCTTTTGCGTTAGTGGCACGCGCTTTACTCCGATCTCCTTTGATTCCTAAACTGCACGCTGGACCGAAAGTCTCCTATGTTCCCATAGGGAACAGCCCCCGCCCCCCCCCCCCCCCCACTCCCCCGGTATGCCAAGCCGATTTAGTGCGAGCCAGGACAGCTGAGCCCCTCCAGTTCCACAGAGCCGTGTGAGACATTGCGCTCGGACGCCCCTAATGAATTATCTGGCGCACAAGACGCCCTCCGTACCGACCCCCCCCCCCCCCCCCTGCCCCCCTTTCCAGAATTAGCCATTGTCACGTTTTAAAATATCACAAAGCTTCCCCTGCGCGCCGTGTGTGTCGTCAGAAGCGAAGGAAAAGAAGAGAGCGAGAGCGAGCCAAAGAGAGATTATTGAACTGTCCCTCATGAGGAAACATATCGTGCTGCGGAATTCAGTACACTGGAGAGCGAATTGAACGTGCTTGGCAATTCAGAGCGCAACAAGCAGCAGCCGATGAGCGTCGAAAGCCATATTCACCACCGTGATTCAATCTTCGGAAAGAAAATGCAATCACACATAGTACTACATTGTCGTGGGACCGTTTACATCCACATAACGTACAGTACTCTAGTTGGATTTCTGAGCCGAGAGGGACACCCTGTTTGCATCTCAGAACACACATACACACGCAATTACTCTATATGTGCAGTTCCAATATATGTGTGATCATATCACTGAGCTCTGATAGAGTTGAGGGTGCCTTGGAGTACTATTCCAACCCATACTCTATGGGACGTCAAAGTAACCAGTCGTGTGTGTTTGTGTGTGTGTGTGTGTGTGGGGGGGGGGGTGATGCGATGTAGAGTCGGTCTATGGATTAAGTGGGCCCCTATGCCCAAGCACACTGCCTGCGTGTCACCCCAGTACGACGAGAGGCGTTTGTCACCATGGATACTGGCGTGAAGCTATTTACGCTGCAGGTCTGAGTTGTCTTTGGAACTGTCCTGAACCGTCCAGAAACATTCGTGTTCATCACCCCCTCAGAGCCCCATCACCGGCGCGGTATGCACTCACACCACCTCCTCCCCCCCCCTCCTCCTTCGCTTCTCCGCTACGCCTCCTTCTCTCTCCACAACTCTCTACTTTCCTCTCGCTCCCCCCGTCCTCTCCTCCTGAAACTCTCTCTCTCTCTCTCTCTCTCTCTCTCTCTCCTCCTCTCTCTCTCTCTCTCTCTCTCTCTCTCTCTCTCTCTCTCTCTCTCTCTCTCTCTCTCTATCTCTCTCTCTCTCTCTCTCTCTCTCTCTCTCTCTCTCTCTCTCTCTCTCTCTCTCTCTCTCTCTCTCGCTCTCTCTCGCTCTCTCTCTCTCTCTCTCGCTCTCTCTCGCTCCCTCATGCCAGTTGGTGTCCATTCCTGCGGTGCAGTGCGAGTGCCAACACCTTGTCATCACAAACAAGTTTGTCTCTGCGGGACCCGTCACTAGAGGTGCTAACTCAAATGGGCCAGATTGTGATATTACACCTTTAATTACGCACACGCAGGCACGCACGCACACACAGCCCAGAGGAATGGCTTCTGGTAGCAAATAGAGAGTGCATCTCTGCATTCAGCAAGACTCTGTGTATGCAATGACTTGTCAATCAATACCCCTGATCGATTGAGATGCACATTAACGGGTGCACGTATCTCCATGTATTCATCCTCATTAGGGGATAGCCGTCCACAGACATGCCTGTACTGTACAGCTGAGACATTGTTCACACGGCTTATAGAGGGAGTTCCACCCAAGGATGACAAAGCCTGCTTGATACAAAACAATGATGGAGAGCTTTTACAGTTGTTTCCAATTGCTTAAGCATCATTTTCAAAACAGGGCTCACTTTGTGAAACACATGATTCATGCAACCAGACACCCAAGTAGCAGAACACCTCGAATCTTTTTCAAAATGAATCACGTTGTTCAAAACGATACAATCGTGATTACAAACCCAATTCTGTCACCGTATGGTTCAAAATGTTGACTCTGTTTGAACCAGTTACACACTGTTGTGCACACTTTTACGCTAACTATTCTTTTCTAATGATATAACCTGCTTGATTTTGTCAGAGACATTGTTACAGTAGAGTACTTAAAAGGACATGAATATGTTGACCAAACACAACACACAAGACCAGTACTGCACACTGCTGAAAACATGTACTGTATTCCTCCACATTGTCTCAGTAAAAGTTGCATTTTGTGCAGAAAATCTGAACATATTTCAAATTGAATACTGTATAGTAGGCTACATACTCTAAACACAGCAAACACATTTGTGGAGACAAATAAAAGTATTCAGCAAATCAAATACAGTAAACTGTTTCAATCATGGACTGCAGTGAATGTGTACAAGGAAAGTACTGATGTAGTATAAGCTCTACATCTTACTACATCTTACTACATCTTACTACATCTTACTACATCTTACTACATCATAGGCTACATTTTACTGTACTGTAGACAGTAGAGAAAAGTAGTTGCCACCTGTGCTCTCGTCGAAATGTCCAAAATACTGTTGCAACAGTATATCTGCTGAGGTTGGGCTGAACTCTCTGTCCAGCCTCTCTCAATGTTGCCCCTTGGTTCACAACACGGTGGTTTGAATTTTATTAGATACTGTAAATTTGGCCATATTCTTCCACAGCCTCCAGGTCTACCTTTCTCTACCACTCTTCCTCCACGGGCTCCCCCTCTCATCCTCCCTCTCCCTCTTCCTCTTCCTGCAACATTGCCTTCCATTTTTGATGAGGACACCTGTTGCCTTTTCATAGCGCTTACACCTGATTGGTATGTTTAAAATCAAGCACTTACTGCTTGTGCACCTGACACCCGTGTTTGATCCATTCCTTCACGTGTGGCATTTTACAAGGCAGTGTCTTGAAAAGGCAATTAAGTGACATCATCTCATATTTCTGTGTCGAATGTAGAAAAGGGTGTTTAGTGATTTGCAAAACACTGTGTGTAGTACTTTGCAAATAGCGTGAGGCTGATAATGTGCTTACAGTTGTGCAGATCTGCCCTGCTGTTTTGCTCCTTGAGTGTCAGGTTTCACTAACCGTGTGTTATCTGACATGTTTGTGTCGAAAGCAATCGGAAAAAAACCCCGTAAAGGGCCAGTGCTCCTTCCTAGCATCCATCTGAGATTCCTGACAGGCGTGTTGGTGTACATAACACGGGTGTGTTGTGTAACGGCTGTGGGAAAACAGCAGCCATCGCATCCGGTCTCATCTCACATCTCACCTGCAGCGGAATACTGACACGATCACGATGCCAGAAAACGCTGTCTGCTTCCATTCCCGTCAGCTCAGTGTACACAGGAGGTCTACTGTACCCCATCACCGCCTGGGAAACACTTTGAACGCAGCCACCATAAACAAACGAGAGGAGCTTTTGAGGAGAACTGTGTTCCACTGGTTCAGGAAGGTGTGAGGTGTGTAAGGTGTGTGCGTGCGTGTGTGGTGGTGGTAGGGGGGGGGGGGGGGGGGGGGGGGGGGCAGGGGAGTGGTTTTTCCAGGTCTCACAACCAAAGCGAGAGCCTTGGGCTGGTCGCCGCGGCGCCGAGATTCCACACGGAGGTCATATCAATCACACGGCAGTCACTTCTCATGGTGACTCCACGCCTGTAATAACGTCCATTACTCACTCCCGACGCGGGCGCTCTCCTAGCGGCGGGCGTGGCCAGTGTGTGCACGTCCATCATGTCTGCCGCGGCGGCCCGTGGACCTCCAGGCTGACAGGAGGCATTGATCCCCCATGTCCACATCTAGCAACATCCAGCCATGGCCACCCAGGCCTGGGGAGAGGGGGTTAGGGGGCTGGGGGGTTGGGGGGCTGGTGGGCTGGGGGCTGGTGGGCTGGGGGGCTGGGAGGCTGGTGGGCTGGTGGCCTGGGGGGCTGGTGGGCTGGTGGGCTGGGGGGCTAGAGAAAGGTGTCGCAGAGGTCTGAGGAACTATAGCCTGAGAAGAGGAGCCCCGACTGGGGTGGCAAGTCCGCCGCCCCCCTCCATCTCCCAGATGGGCCGTTCCCATGGAACCACGGCGAATCCGATCGACCAGCCTCGGTCAAGGAGGAGGTCTGTCTCTGGAGATGTGGACAAGGCTGGCACGGCGCTCCGGAGACAAGAGAACAAGGTGGAATCTGTCCTTTCACGGCCGGAGGGGAGATCCAACACGTTCTCAGAGGAGCGGGAAGGCCGGTGGAGAACCGAGGCGTGACACCGCATGACACCGCGTGACACTGCATGACACCGCGTGACACCGTACTGCATCGTTCCTCAGCCGGCACAGACCCCCCCCCCCCACCACCACCGCCCCAAACCAGTCGTCCCCCTTCCACATCGTCTCCTCCAGACAGAGAGGCCATAAACACTGAGGGGGCGGAGGGGAGAGCGCTTTGGCGAGCCGACCGCCGCGAACACGCTGTTCAATTATTCAATCTGACTGCGCTACGATTGTAATTGTGGGACACAATGTACTATTGATGTAAGCCCCTGGCTGTGGTCCCCCCCCACATTCTGGAGGGAGACCACGGTGAGGGAAGTTCACCGTGGGTTTATTAACAGCCAGTAAAACCCGCTAATGGCCCTTACATTAGCCTCGCGTGGTGTCATAAAGGAAATGACAAGTTTGGCAGAGAGGGTGGTGGCGTTGTTAGGACAGGGAGGGATTGAGGGAGGGAGGTAGAGGGACGTTCCCCCGGACGCGAGCCTTCCGACCGGGCTCCATCTGCAGACATATTTCTGTACAACTGCCTGGGGCTGGAGGGTGTGTGGTATAGAGGAAGAGGGGGGGGGCTATGGATTAAGATTCGTATATGTTTAGTGTTTGCACCTCCCCGCCACAGTGAATTCCGTGTTTGTATAACATACATGGCGAATAAACCGAATTCTGATTCTGATGGGAACGACTCTGATGCGAGGGAGCGAGCGAGATGCCGTTGCCCCCGTGACGGTGTCGCGAATCTCCGGCGCCGCTCGGGGACCGGCCTCCGGCGCCAGGTTGACACGGAGCCTCAGCTGTCAAACACAGAACGTCTTAAACACCCCCCCCCCCCCGATCCATCCTCCATATTTGATCTGTAAACCTTTTCCCTATAAAAAAACACCCTTCTGGCCACAAATATCTGAACGTGATGAAGACTTGTCAAATCTATTTAGAAGCTGTGTTTACACAATTAGGATTTAATAATGTTTGTTGCCTTGGTGACTGGCTGGCTCTTGCACAGCGAAGACAGAATGGACGGCTGGCTGTGTACGACTGCGATTAAGAAACACTGACGCCACATGCGGAAATCGAGCTGGTTCCAAGAAATCTCTCCACCTCTCTCTCTCCCCCCTATCTCTCTCTGTGTCTCTCTCTCTGCCCCCGTCCTAACCACCGACACGTTTAGACGCACAAACGTGATTCATTAGCGATGGGGGGGCGGGTGGGGGGGGGGGTTAGTGCGTGACAACCAGGGAGAGAGAAAGGGACATTTTGGAGACGCAGAGGGGGGAGGAAGATGGGGGAGCTGGGGGGGTGGGGGGGGGAGAATGATAGTGAATAAATGCCAGGCTGTCCCAAATCCCTCTCGGTGGGCGTCTCCTGAGAGGACTGACAGGGGGTCATTTCCTCTGACAGTAACGTTTTATGGAGACCCTTACACCGAGCCCTGTCTGGGAGACCGAACGCCCACCATGTTACCGGCACACTTGACAGCACTTTGACATAATAAAAGGCACATTATGTTAATGAAAAAAGGCTTTACACACACCATAAAAGTAACATGCTTATTTATTTGAAAGGACTGGGCCCTGTTGAGCCCATTGCTCTGGTTCACTTTCTGAGGTAAGGGAGATGTCATTAAACTGTCACCCACTTCCTTCCTACCAGACCAAAATAAAAACAGGCAAACATCTGCAGTCCAGAACGCCCAATTACAGGCTGCATACTAAACAGCCAGAGTATCTGCTGCCCAACATCCAGACTGATAGAGTGGCCATCTGCCTGCGGTGCACTCGCACACTCATACACACACACTTAAACACACACACACACCCTCACACTCCGCGTCTCTTGCAGTGCTGTGGCGCTTGGAGCACCAAACTGTTTCCTGTTGTCCTCTCTCTCATACCATGACAGTGTGTGTTTGGGTGGGTGTGTGTACGAGTGGAAAAGAGTGTGTGTGGATTCTCTCGAACGTGCGCACGTGTGTTCGCGTCTTGTGCTTGTCCGTCTGTGTATATGTGTGTGTGTGTGTGTGTGTGAGTGCATACATGTGTGTGAGCTTGCATGCAGGCTCCAGCCTGGCTTCCCTGGTGTTTTGGGTTGCATGCCCAGGTACACAAGAGCTTTTCTCCCTGTCAAGATTTGACAGCGCCCCTCTCTTCTCCTCCTCCCTGTCTCCTCCCTTCATCAATTGAACATGCCCTCCTTCCCTTCCCACATTCCTCCCTCCCTCCACTGCCCACTCTCTCTCTCTCTCTCTCTCTCTCTATGACACAGGGCCTTTATGCAATCGTTTCTAAGGACAGGAAGTAGAGTTTTTTTCTTCTTCCAGGCTGTGGTCTGGGAGCGAGGGATGAGCGGAGAGGTGGGGGTGGGGGGTGAGAGAAGGAGGGGAGCGTGCGAGAGGCTGCAGCTGGCAGAGGGGGGCACCCTGAAATAGACCTCGTGCCCCTCCCCCTGAGGAAGGGAGGGAGGGCGGAAAGAGGAAGGTTTGGGAGAGGGAGGGAGAGAGAGAGAGAGAGAGAGAGAGAGAGAGAGAGAGAGAGAGAGAGAGAGAGAGAGGGGGGGGAGAGAGAGAGAGAGGAGAGGGTTGGGGGGAGAGAAGGGGAGAGGGAAACGGAGAGAGAGAGCCAAAAGGGAAGAGGAGAGCGAGAGAGAAGGGCGGGGGGCAGTGAAAGAGGCATCGTATTGGCCTCAGGTGTGATCGTTTCAAAAGATTATCATTTAGAAAAGAGAAACTAGGGTAAATAACCCAGTCAGTCACATGGAGAGAGGGAACCACAGGGAAGGAGACGGACAGAAAAATGGAAGGAAGGGGAGATATATTATGAGAAATTGTTGGAGGAAGAGAGGCGGCAGGAGAGATGGCGGCCAGACAGACAGACAGACAGACAGACAGACGGCCAGACGGACGGCCAGACTGAACACCACACAAATGAACAAATAATGGAAGTAGAGACACGAGATACATTCCGGATTCAGGGAAAGTAGGATATATTTAGGAGAGAAAAAAAAAAGGTGGTTGGTAAGACGCGGCCGTTCACTGGATGTGTTCACTCAAGGAAGGAAGACGGCAGCGACAGATGGAACGAGAGGAAGGAGAAGAGAGAGAGAGAGAGAGAGAGAGATACTTCTCTCCCAGGTGGTCTGAATCTGACTGACATCACGACTTTGCCCGCCGTTGCCTGCGACGACCTGGCAGAAGGAGATGATTGGCTGGGCTAAACGGGGTGTCCGGGGCGAGGCCGCCACGGCCCAGACAGAGAGGATTATGGGAGAGGAGGAGCTCTGCACACACACTGACACCTCCTCCGGACTCTCAGCTCACTGGTGCCATCTGCTCTAGCTCCCTCCCGTCATCGAACACACACAAACACACACACACCGATATAGCAAAGCTGCATGACTGTCCATCACAGACAAGCTATGCTTGAGCACTTACAAGATGAGCTAAATCCAAAAAAATCAAATAAAAAACTGGATGCAAATGACAGTTTCTACCTCATAATGTGCCTCTATTGAAAGACACCACCAGCAAAAGATTGGTACCAATCCTCCTAACCCCCCCCCCCCCCCCCCCCCCCCAGTGCCCCTGGCCCCCCGGGACCCAGACAGATGACGCACCGCCAGGTTTGATGTGGCCTGTCAACTTCTCTCAGCTGAGATCTCTCTGAGATCTCACTAGTCCTCCCGGATTCTAATGCCTCTCTCTCTCTCTCTCTCTAATGTTTTTCACTCTCATCTTTCACTCCCTCATTCCTTCTCCTCCCTCTCACTCCCCTCTTTCCATCTTTCCATCGTCTCTCTCCCATCGCTCTGTTCCCATGGTGAACCAAAGTTGTCCCTCCTTGCACGTGCACATGCACATTTCCTTCCTTGCTTTTGCAATCCCTCATATCTTCATAGTGCTATCCTCCCCCCTCTCACCTATGGATGTGTGTGTGTGTGTGTGTGTGTGGGGGGGGGGGGGGGTTGTTGCCTGTAATGAGTTATTGACTGGCGAGGGGAGCTTTAATGAAGTACTCTGCACAGGCTTGCTTGTGTTTGTTTGGCATGCATGCTTGCTTGCATGTGTGGGTGGGTGTGTACTGTAGGGTCAAAGGTTGTCCACTCAAACAGAAATCCCATATGGTCCCTCAAAGCTACTGGTGGGGAATCCTTGTACTCATGTTGGCTCTCTGTCAAACATACAGTGTGTGGGTGTGTGTGTGTATGAGGAAATAATGATGCTTTTCTATAACCAACCTGTAGTATTTTGAAGTTTCTGTCTGCAGATGTTCAGGATCAGACTCTAGTCAGCACTTGAGTGACACACACACACACGCACACACGTTACCCCAGAATGAATTGGGGTAATGGTCAAAAAAAGTTCTGTCAAATGTTCAGTCAAAAATGTTCACCTTTCAAGACTGTTCAAATGGGGCATTGAAAGCACATGGCTGGCATGTTTGGGAAAATGACTATATAATGTCTGCTTCTTCTCCCATTTGGGCTCTATCAGGACACCACTGGGCCAGCTAAAAGCTGGGGGAGCTTTTCCATGCGGCAAATGGAGCACAGAAAGCTGTCAACCTAGCGAGAGCTGGAGGAGGATCAAATGAGGTACAATAGTGTGACTCACTTCAGGGGTGGCTTACCTGTGCAGCTACACATTCAACAGACACGCAAGCACAACAAAGTTCACCCACTGTCTTTTCTCTCTCTCTCTCTCTCTCTCTCTCTCTCTCTCTCTCTCTCTCTCTCTCTCTCTCTCTCTCTCTCTCTCTCTCTCTCTCTCTCTCTCTCTCTCTCTCTCTCTTCTCTCTCTCTCTCTCTCTCTCTCTCTCTCTCTCTCTCTCTCTCTCTCTCTCTCTCTCTCTCTCTCTCTCTCTCTCACACACACACACACACACACACAGTGTGTGTAGGTGTGTCTACATGTTGTCAAACACCCGCACACATGTTCCGTACATGTGTGGTTGTTGACAGTATACAAGCTCAAAGACACACCCAACTGCCATTACCAACCTGAAGACCTTTCTTTTTGGTCCAACTAGCCACTCGCTCTCTAATGCTGCAATTTCCACCCCCCAAGCCATTCCAACGTTACACCAACTGAACTGGTCTCCCAGCTGGAAGTGGAGTTACTGAAAAAATAGATCACCTTTATACTTCCGTTTGTGTCTTGTTCCGGTCTTGTTTTCATCTTCCATCTGTCCTTCCCTCCCATCACAGCCTTCCTGATTGGCCACTTCTCTATAATTGACAGATACTCTTTCCCTCTATCCCTCTCTTTTTCTCCAGCTCCCCTCCAACCAATCAGGGCCCCCACCCCTTAAACCCTCTCCCTTCTCTTTTCCCCATTCACCCCCCCCCCCCCCCCAACAAACAAAAAGAGATCGGAGAAATGGTTAGAAAACACAAAAGGGATACAAGACAATCGACTTTACAATTGGTAGTTCTCTCGAAATCCAGTGGCGTCTGGATGGGTGTGTGTGATCCACTTAGCAGTGTGCGCTCTGAGCACATGCTAGTATTAGCCTGCTAGCTTAGCGCCATCTGCTCTGATGAGGCAAACGAACGGAAAACTCCCTGTTAATCACTCACAACTTTCCCTGGTCACATACTGCAGGGTTACAGAGGTCGACGTAGCCCATAACAAGGCTTCTCCGTGTAGCCCTCCACCAGGAAGGGAACCACCAGCTTACAGCACGTGGGTGTGTTTGTGTGGGAATGAACGTGTGTGTTACCCCCCTATCAGTGTGTTTTCATCTCTAGAGCCATTATAAGGTGTCCTTGCTGTTAAGTACACTCAACGAGGTCTGGTTCACCAGAGGTACAAGGACACTCCAGGTCTAAGTGTCCGAGTGTGTGTGTGCGTGTGAACGTGTGAGTGTATGCATCTATGTTATGCTTGTCCTCGTGTGTGCGTGTGTGTGTGTGTGTGCAGAGAGCGGTGAAGGACACACAGTGGAGCAGACACAGGCCTGTAGTCTCTTGGTCTCTGACTCTCTGCATCTGAAGGGGCTCTCAGAGTGTGTGACAGTATGCACAGGGGCAAGCTTCACCACCTCGGCTCTCGCTCTGCCCCCCCCTCCTTCCTCCCTCTTTCCCCCCGTACTCATCTTTCTCTGCTTCCTCCCCCCCCCCTCTCTCTCTCTCTCTCTCTCTCGCTCTCGCTCTCCCTCTCTCTGACTGATAGGACTCTGTCCATTAACCCCGTCATAATCTTCAGCTGCCTTAGACTTAATGTTAACGCCAGTCTCCCTCCCACCCCTCTCTCCCGCCCCTCCTCTCTCCCTCTCCCCCTCTCCCTCTCTCTCCCCCCCCCCCACTCTGGCCCAGTCGTTTCGTGTCAGCAGGCCATGATCCCTGTCGCGTGTGATTGGCTGGCTAAGTGGTTGTCAGCTGTGGCAGTGCTCTCCCTCGTTCTGGGGATTTCTCTCCATTTCACGGCCATCACTCAGGGTGAGAGATCAAGGGAGAAAGGGACGGAGGGGGAGAGAGAGAGAAAGAGAGGGGGGGGGAGGGAGGAGAGCGGAAGAGAGAAGATAAGAGGAAGGGTGGGGAGAGGAAGAGAGAGGATGAGAGAGAAGGGGAAAAGGGGGGGACAGAGGGGGAGAAATGGTTGAGGGCAGGGGTGATGGGAGGGGGGGAAAGGGGAAGTCACATAAGTGTGACCTGCCGGCACTCACCGTACGGTGCGTAGTTAGTATGGGAAGATCAATGCCACACCCTACCCTCTCTTCCTCAAATGTATGTACCTTTCACGGTGTCTCTCTTCCAGCCTCTCTCGCTCTATAATCTCGCCCCCCCCTGCCCCTCTCTCTCCATCTGCCTTTCTCCCATCTTGCCATCTTCAACTTCTACTCGCGGTTGACATGGCAACCTGTCCGGAGGTTCTCTGCAGGGAGGGGAGAGGGGGGGGGTTGCTGGTGCAGTGTGTTTGTTTGTTGGTGTGTGTGTGTGTGTGCCTGCTGTGACAGACCAGCCTAACCCTCTATGCTTGGAGGGACTCCAGGCAGGCCAGAGGGCCCAGGCCGGGGCTCTTATTCTGGGCTGGGCAGCTGCCAGCCTCCCCCTGGGCCCAGACCCCATCAACCTCACATGCTCCGTGATTCAGCCGGGCTCGAAAACATCAACAAATCTACAGTTTTTCGCCAGGAGACTGCAAAGTCACCCTAGCAAGTGAGGGAAAAAGTGAAAACGAAAGACAAAAAGAACCCGGAAGGAGGAGAGGCAGGGAGAGAAGGAGAAAAACAAAGGAATGGGGTACAGAAAGAAAGAAAGTAAATAGACAAAGAAAGGAGAAGCAGGAGAAAGAGCGAGAGAGCAAAGAATAGGAATGCAAATGGGAACCCAACGCAGTTTAAAAACAAGAAGTGCTGATGCTGCCTAGGAATGCTACTATTAGCAGCAGCGGGGTATTGACTGTGAGCAGTGATATCTCCTGTCCTGTCCTTCCCCGACACGCTCCCATATCAGGTGGGCTTCCTGGAACCGATTCTTTTCAGGCGCCAGCGATGAGGTTTCAGAATGGGGGGCCGGGGGTACCGGGGGGTACTGCATCGGGGGGAAGGGGTTCGGGGGGGGGGGTTGGGGGGTTGGGGGGTCATCGACAACCCAAGGTAACCAAACAGGGAGGATCGAGGTCGAGTTAAGTTGGGGGGGGGGGGGGGGGGGGGGAGGGTAACTCTCCCAGAACTGTATTTCTACCCTGTGTATACTTGTTTCAGTTTGTACTTGTGCTCCTGTGTTTGTTTGTGTTTGTGTGTCGGTGTGTGTGCAGGCTACTTGTGCTGCGCTTGTGTTTCTGTGTGATCGTCCTTGTGTTCTTCTGCATACTGCATGCGTGCGGTCGTGTGTGTGTGATGTATAGTCCCTGTGGCAAGGTACAGTGATGGATGTCAATGAGAGAGTGACACATTGATGGGAGGAGAGATGCAGTGTGATCTATGGATGTCTGGAGAGAGAGCGATGGAGGGAGTGATACATGGCATGAGACATTTTACAGCCCTTGGGAGTGGTGTGTGTGTGTGTGTGTGCACGCGTGGAACCTGAATATAGTGTGAAATTTGTAAAGAATCTATAAATGAGAAACTTCCTTAGACACAAAAACTGCTATACAGAGCCACTGCTAAAGTTTATTACAAATAAATAAACCTCTAAAGGAGGTCCCTCCTTTGTCACTTTTACCAGATTCACAGTACTTTTCTTGATTACTACTAAAATTACTAAAATGTCCAGATTTCAATGATATGCATATTTATTCAGTTTGATTAACCACAAATGCCAAAGAAAAATCTCCATCTGTGAGGAAAATCTTTGATTTTTTTAAATATTCTATAACAGAGATATCAATCTCTCCCTGGTCCTAATGGGGTGCGTGGGTGACAATGTGACATCAGATATTACACCTTGGTTGAAAAATTATTTCTCAGAAATGGTACAAAATCGATTCGTATCACCCACAACTTCTCTCTCTCTCTCTCAAATATTGACCTTGCGACTCGCCTCTTTTCGACTTGTCCTGTGTCAAAGTGTGTCTGCGCTTGGGTTTCCCTTTCCTCGCTCTCTTTCGCCCTCTCTCCGTCTTTCGCTCCTTCCATATCTGTCCTCCGCTGAGGGGGTCCATTGTGTTCCTGTGACTGACAAGCGGGCACCGTGTGCCAGGGACACCGGGGGATTAGTGTGTGAAACGACATCAGAATCCGCGTTTTTCCTTTCCGTTTTGTCCTTGCAGCTCGGAAATCGTTTTCAGGCGCTTGGGAGACAGACCCCCAGACGTGTTGGACTCGACCCAAGGCATCAGTTATGAACGATAAACATCTCTTTACCATTTTGGAATTAAATGATGTTCCGATGCGGGCGCGTGTGTTTGTGTGTGTGCGACCTTATCGGAAATCCCAGGACGCTAGATTAGAAAAAGAAAAGACCTGAATGCGTTCTGATGCTGAATGCACGACGCAGCAGATGCCAAAAGTCGAGCAGAGGGCAGAAATAATATCATAGAGGGCTCAGACTCGGAGACGTTGTCGTCTTCTCATCTCAAGTCAGATTACACAGGGTTATGTAATCCCTGTGTGCTCTTGCCTCGGTAATCTTGTTGAGAGCCGTACGTCATTATGCCATCGCGTCTGTACGCAACAATCCGCAGGGACTTACACGTATGTGCAAGAGACACACACACACACACACTTCAACCTGGAGGACAGGACAGGACTCGCTGAGGACACTCGCTAGATTTGAGTACGAAATTCTCTCCTCACACACACACCATTACGTCACCCACACACACACACACCATTACATCGGCCACACCCCATTGCGACACGCACATGTACACGCACACGTTTTGCTTAAAAGTACAGTGTGTGGCACTGAAACGCACTTTGATATTGAAGACTGGTGTGTGACTCATTCCACAGTCCCTGCTCCCTCATTCTGGGAGTAACACCGAGTGATTTATCCAGGGTGTTACTCCCACCATGTGAAAGGTTCTGTCAGGTCCTTATTGATTGCCTGACATGCACACACACACCCACGTTTTCTCCCTCTATGGAGAGAGAAGAAGAATGCCTTCTCTCCCACTAAGAGCATGTCACCATTGTGTCACCATTGTGTCAGCAGGGAAGAGGGTCGAGGTGGCGAGGTGAGGAAGGACTCTAAGAGTCATGGGAAGGGTTGGCGTGATGATGGCCGGGTCGTCGCCAAGGTAACCAGGCCAGATGTACAGTACATCTAACACCAGGCAGGGGTGAGGAGGTGAGGTGCTGATCCAGTGCATTTTAGACACAGAAATAGGTTTTCTTCAGGTGCCATCCTGGAGTTTCAAAATACAGTTTAGTCCAACAGGATCTATACCACCAGCCTTCTATACCACCAGCCTTCTATACCACCAGCCTTCTATACCACCAGCCTTCTATACCACCAGCCTTCTATACCACCAGCCTTCCATACCACCAGCCTTCCATACCACCAGCCTTCCATACCACCAGCCTTCCATACCACCAGCCTTCCATACCACCAGCCTTCTATACCACCAGCCTTCTATACCACCAGCCTTCCATGCCACCAGCCTTCCATACCACCAGCCTTCCATACCACCAGCCTTCCATACCACCAGCCTTCCATACCACCAGCCTTCCATACCACCAGCCTTCCATACCACCAGCCTTCCATACCACCAGCCTTCCATACCACCAGCCTTATATACCACCAGCCTTCTATACCACCAGCCTTCTATACCACCAGCCTTCTATACCACCAGCCTTCTGTACCACCAGCCTTCTATACCACCAGCCTTCTATACCACCAGCCTTCTATACCACCAGCCTTCTATACCACCAGCCTTCTATACCACCAGGCTTCTATACCACCAGCCTTCTATACCACCAGCATTCTATACCACCAGCCTTCTATACCACCAGCCTTATACCACCAGCCTGCACAGACACACAGACACACTCTGTCTCCAACATCCTCAGAAGCCACTCCCACGATCAGAGTGTTCTACCGACAAACGTGGCGATTGTGACCCGGAGCTGCCAACGCTACGCGGGAGTCCGATCTCAGCAGCATGTTCCTGGACACGCCCTCAAACCCAGACCATCTGTGATCACATGACACGACCGCAGAACCGGTCCGGCTGACATCATCTCTCTCCCCAGTCCTGCAGGGATGTAGTTCCTGGTCCCTCTTGCTCCAAGGGGTACTAACGACACTCCTTGCATAAAAATGGCTCAAAACAAGAGCGCGCAACTTAAGGCTAGCTGGGATCGGGTTACGGCTCCAGCACATGAATCCTTATCAAGCTCATTATTCTGCCTGCTTCAGATGGCTGACGAATCAAATTCACCCGTTCCTGTTTGTTTTACTTGTCTGTGTGGAGATGAAGAGGAACAGCGGACTGAGTACACTTGCTTTGCTTGTTGTTTGTAAACAGATGTGAGTACCGCTGTAGACTTTGACAAACAAAAGTCAACAAAAATCAAGTGGATGGATTCAGGCTGTTTGGTTATGAGGCGGTTATTTACGTTCATCATACAGAACTGTAACACAAGCAGGAAAACTTTGATGTGAAGCTTGTGCACACAGCTTGTTCACTTACCACCAACGCACGGCCGCACACGCGCACATGCAAACACACTGGAAACACCGGGACAGGTCAGGAACATGCTGTTCTCCGAGGCCGTCAAGACTGTCTAGTCAGCTGTATTGGTCAACGCTTTACTCCCTCCTCCCCTCCTCCCCTCCTCCCCCTTCTCTCTGCAATGTCAATAAAGGATTTACAGCCATACACTCAAAACCTTGCCCTTCTGACTCACACACCGCCCCCTGCCCCCTGCTTTCTGTCCCCCCCGCCCCCTACCATCCCCCTACTGCCCCCGCTCCCCCCGCCCCCCCCCCACCTCGGTCTTCTTAACCTGCACTGCGGCATCTCTCCGACCCGACACACCCCGCCCGTCGGGACGTCCGCACGCACACGCAGTCCACCTCCGACCTCGTCCGTGGAACACTCCGGAGGAACGCGTCTCAATCCTGTCAAGTAGTCTCCGCCATCCCCCCCATCCCCTCCCCCCCCCACCCCACCCCCCCCCCGTGGCCTTATTAAAGGCAGAGTTGAAACGCCAGCTGGGTGTCAAGTGCCCGCTTTCATCTGTGTATGTTGCATGCCTGATTGAAAGGGACCACTCAAGACCCTTCAGACACCATACATGTTTGACTCTACTGTAACAGATCACTCATGTTACTGGACAGCTTTGGGATCAGTAGCGATGGTTGAATATGGCCAGTTATTTATTTCTCTAACATACATATTTACGTATAATATGTATAAATGGCCATTATGAGTCGGCCTACTCCAGCAGGCTCTTTAACAGGTAAAATCCACATAGATTCTAAACATAGCCCTGTTATGACCTTCATACTCAGCAGGGGAAATTATAATTAGAATGAAGCTCTCTAGGGGGATGAGAGAAGAAGAAAAAAAAGTGGGTCTATTTATACATCTGAATTTCTCGCTCTTTCACACACACATTGCTCTGACTCACAGACGGTCACAGAGGTTTCGAGGGTTGGTCTCCTGTGTGCCTTAGAGTGCAACAGTCCAGGAGTTGCAACCTAAACAAGCACACACACACACACACACACACAAACCAACATCTGGAGCCAAAGGGATCAGTTGTCTGTGTCACAGACACATGGACACACTTCTACACACACGCATGGACACACATGCATGCTCTCTCTCTCTCTCTCTCTCTCTCTCTCTCTCTCTCTCTCTCTCTCTCTCACACACACACACACACACACACACACATACACACACACACACACACACACATACACACACACGGACCCTGCAGATGAGCGTTGCCCACATCTGCCTCATTGGAGGCAGATGTGGGCTTGAGGAGTGATCAGTCATGGAGACCAGGGACACGTGAAGGTGGGGGCGAGGGGCGGCGGGGGGGCAGTTGGCAGTCAGACTGAAAAAGGTTAGCTAGGTGAAGGGAGAGACACTACAGTGGGTTCCTATTAGTGTGTCTGGTCCAAGAAATAACTAACAGACAGCAATTAGTGTCAGCCAAGGAGATGCTCAGAGGCACGAGGAGATGCTAGGAGATGCTAGGAGACACTAGGAGATGCTAGAAGACACTAGGAGATGCTATCAGATGCTAGGAGGCGCTAGGACATGCTATCAGATGCTAGGAGACACTAGAAGACACTAGGAGATGCTATCAGATGCTAGGAGACACTAGGAGATGCTAGGAGACACGAGGAGATGCTAGGAGATGCTACCAGATGCTAGGAGACACTAAGGAAGCTAGGAGACTGTGACAATGAACCCTGAAAAAGCACCTAGCAGCCAGCCATGGAGCTACGTATCGCACACTCAGCTTGACGCCAGCCAGAGTGAACATGTGAGGGTGTTAACTATGGGAGAGGTGCTCAGGTTACCACATCGTACCAAGCCTAATTAGCTTGTATCACTCAGGGGCGTCGGCGCCAACGACATCACACCCCGTAGCTATACATAGGCAGTGAGGGCGAGTGGTGAGCCGGTGGTTGACGATTGTGTGTGCGCCAAACCAAGGCGTTGACTTTGCGCCTGCGTGTGTGCGCGTGTGTGTGTGTGTCAAAGAGAGCAGGCTTGTGTACGGAAACGTGTCAAATCGCGGCGAAACGTATGACGCCATCTCATTCGAAAAAACGGCGAAATGGAAATCCGCTCCGTGCGTCGACACACACACGGACGCACACACACACGCACGCGCGCACTGTTTGTTTTTCCATGGCCCGTGTGTCCTCCTGTGTTAGCAGAGGTCTTTATAGTCAACTGACAGATGGTCACAATCAGGCCTGTCTGTGGGAGACGGATGCCGTGTCATGTATTACCAAGCTACATCAACGCCCAACCATCTAGTGTCTGTCTGTGTGTGTGTGTGTGTGTGTGTGTGTGTGTGTGTGTGTGTGTGTGTGTGGGTGTATGTGTGTGTGTTGAAATCACCAATGTACTCATGCACATAAACAGCAGTTTTTTGTTCGTTTCCCCGACGACATGTTAACAGTTTTCTTCTCATAATATGGAAATTACCCTGTCTGTTTTCCTTCATCAAAGCACTCCCTCTCTTTTAGGGTAAAGAAATGGAGTCTTGTTCTGTTTGTTCTTTAAATATCAGATCCTCGCACTGAGGTAATAATCGCAGAAAGAATTGCAATAGCAATACCATTCATCTCAATGTCAAAGCACATTTAATGAAAAACAAACAAGAGTGCATGTGCGTGCGAGTGTGTGTGCATGTACAGTGTGTGTGTGTGTGTGTGTGTGTGTGTGCAACTAAAGCAGTTATATGTCTGACAGAGAGGACAGAGTCAGCGATGTTTGTTTGAAAAATGAGGTGTGCTGTGTTGGTGGAGCGGAGTGTTTACTCCTCTCATTGTCTAAGATGAGATGGTAATGTGTGTGTGTGTGTGTGAAAGTGTGTGCGTGAGAGAGAGAGAGAGAGAGAGAGAGAGAGAGAGAGAGAGAGAGAGAGAGAGAGAGGAAGAGAGAGAGAGAGAGCGTCCGTGCCTCTGAGGGTGAACAAAAGTATTAAGCGTGATCAAGCCTGATTTATGTGCAAGGAGATAAGGCCGTGGTTGGCCAGGTCAAATGATTGAGCCTGAGAAATGTAACATACCCTTCAAACACACTCACGCCGCCGCAGCATCGATGCTGTGCACGACGGAGAACTATCTGAGCAGGGGAACGAGCTAGCGTCCCACATGAAGCCAACCGTTTGCCTGCAGAGAACATCCGCGCAGTGCGCTGAAACCAGTCTGTGAACTGTTGGGTTTGAGTAGGCGGAGGGAGGGGGCGGAGAGCTGGGGGAGGTCAAGGGTCAGGGTGCGTGCCCCATTTGCCCACCGCATCCTGTCATTACATAGTGTTCTACTTTATTGAGTCAAACTGCATTGAACGGTGAACCTTGGGCAGGAAGTGATATTTGGCTGTAGGCAGTGATCCACAGAAAATAGAACATCGTGAAACTTCAGTCTTCCAGCCACGTTCAGCCCTGGCTCCCATCCTTTCCTGAACTGAAGGTGAGGGTTTGTGTACCATTTAACCCTGTTTACGCCAGTTAAAATGTCCCCCGAGGGCAGAGTAGAGAGGGGCGTGGCCGTAGCGGGAGCGCGACGGGCACGGGAGAATGAATTCAGCCGTGGAAGACCTCTCCACTTCTTCTATGGTGTGGGAAAGCTTGATGACACAGGGAGGGAGGGAGGGAGGGAGGGAGGGAGGGAGGGAGGGAGGGGGACAGATGAGATGAGAGTGCAGGGGGGTTATACCATCAGTTGGGTTATAAAGGCCGAATTATACGACTCCGTTTTCACGGAGACGGACACAGGGAACGCCCTCTCCGATGAGGAACGCCCTCGGAGAGCCCTCGGAGAGCTCTACGTGCACCTCCTGATTTTCCTGACTATCCGTCCGCTAGTCCGTCATTTTACGGATACCCCTTGGCTGTGATTGGTCCGCAATTGGTTCCACACACAAAGACGTCAGGTGGCAGGCTGCTCAAACGTTGCTCCACCTACTTTTCTGGCAGTGAACTGTTTTCCGCACCCACAGCCTTCGGAGTACTATGTGGAAAAAAATGGAATTTCCTGTGTGCTTAAATTATTCACTAGTCAATAGACTATAAATTCAACGAATCCCTCCGTCTGTCTGTCTGTAACGGAGTCGGAGTAGTATAAATCAGCCTTAAGCCTCGCCGAAGCCCCCCCCCCCCCCCCTTATCTGTTGGCATGGTGACGAGTCGCCCGGTACCGGTACAGGAAGTAGATAGAACCCTCCAGAACAAGGGCTTCCCATTCCCTCCTTCGCATCCTCTGTTGTTTTAGCCTCTTTCCCTGGCACGCCACCTCTCTCCTGCATGCTCGCAACTCACAACCGGATGTCTTTACTACTACAGTAGTCTCTGTTCCATCCATCTCTGTCTCCTCTCAGGCCTCTCTCCCCCCTCTCTCTCTCCCCCTCTCTCAACTCGCGACACTACGCTATTCTCTTCCCTCTTTCTCTCCCTCTCCTCCTTGAATACCTACCCTACGCTCGCTCTCCTCTCCTCAGTCTCTCTCGCTCTCTCTCTCTCCCTTCTTTTCTCCCTCTCCGCTCGCTCTCCCTCTCGACCCGCACGCTCTCCCCCTCTCTCTACCCTCACGCTCCCTCTCTCTCTGTCTACTTCTCTCACTCTCTCTCTCTCTCTCTCTCTCTCTTCACCTGGCCTGCTCCCCTCTTCATTTCCATTCATAGAGAGGCGCTCGTCCTCGCTGCCTGTTCAGGAACGTCAATGCTTCAAGGTTTCCTCTCCTCTACTGGCAGGGGAGAGGAAGGGAGGGAAGAGGAGAGGAAGGAGAGGCGGGAGAGGAAAGAGTAGAGGAAAGCAGAGGAGAAGTATCACTCAAGGTCAAGAGGATACTGCAGTAAGTGTGTGCATTATGGCTGGCGGCATGGCAGAACGTCGAAAGATGACAAAGTAAATGTACACACACTAGAAGAATAGCAAGGTCGGTGCAGTGGTGCCCTCGACACGAAAACAAGTGTGAACAGGCTCACACACGCAGCGTGTAAACTTCAGTACATCTTGTTCTCCTGGAAATGCCAAGGCGTAATGCACATGGCTTCAATAGACCTGGTAATTGCTAGGTATTAGAGTTGTTTTTGTTTTCATGTGTCTCATCTGCAGTCCACTATGAACAGCAGCTTCCAGTCTGTGCAGCTGGGGGGTGGGGGGTGGGGGGTGGGGGGGGACTGACTGACAGACATGCAGAAAGAAAGAAAAATCGAACAAACCCCTGAGAGAGTCTTTCAGAGAGCTGTGTTTTTGGAGAGCTTTCAGCTGACAAACAACAGCTCCTTCACCTGACTCTCACAACACCTGTGTTCTATTCACTGAAAGCATTAAACAAACGACAACCCCCCCCCCCCTCACCACCACCACCCCCCTCACCACCACCACCCCCCCCCCCCCCTTCCCCCCATTCACACACGCAGGCTTCAAGGACGCACATGCACAAACACGGCTTTGCCTACTCAAAGTACAGGTCACACACACACAGCATACCAATATCCTTTTCCATTTCTTCTGTCATTGTATCCCCTTTCCTCCCCATTCCCTTTTCCAATCCCTCTCTCCTGCTCCTCTCCTGGACAATCTATTTCAGCCCTGAGAGCAATGGGAGCTCGTGGATCTGCTGGGATCCAGCCATAAACCCTATGGAGGGAAACACCAATATTGTTATCGACGTACACACACACACACACAGGTTTACACACACACACAGGGCAACTTAGTAGTGTTGGGATGATGTGGGGAGTAAGGGGCTTCAGTAACCTACCGAATGAGTTTTCTACCTCTGCAAACACAGGCAAAAAAACAACATAGTCGGTACACACCCACACTACGCACACACTAGGATGTGCCTCTCGTCACATTTATTGTGCATTCTTCACCAGCAGAGATGGAAAGAATTCTCAATGTGCTCTGATTCCCAAGGACTCTGCACATTTCTACGCAATCAATCTTTTTTTCTCTCTATCAACTTCCGAAGGGAGACAAGCCTCATTTGAATGTAAATGATCAAGTGAAACACAACCTGGACACACACCCCCACACACACACACACACACAAATAATCACATTTCACGGTATGTTGTGTCGCTTCTTACGCATATGCTCCCCATACGAAACCCAGATAATAAAATGTTATATGCAGCGTGGTAGTCATGGAAGGAAATGACAAGCGATACTCGGGCGAGTAATGCGTCTCGCCATGGAACGCGTTTCCCTCTACTCGCCAGCTCCGTCAGAACGCCAAACCACGACATAGGAGAGAGACCGTCAAAAAACATGGGAAATCGGCTTCTCACTCGTGACAGGATTTACATTATCTGTCTCTCGCCAGACGCAAGGAGAGAGAAAGCTCTCAAATATCTCTCCCGCTTTGGCCTTCTGGTCTTTTTAAGAGCAGGGTCGGTTGTCTGCACACTGAGTTTTTTTTAAATCGTCAGACCAGAATAAACACAAAACGAAGAGACCCACACATTCGTAATAAAAAAAAAGGTCCTTTCAAAAGAAAGCTGGGTGATTTGAAAATAGAAAGTCCCATGGGAAGTAATGGGATTCATCATGGAGAAAGAGAAATGTACGGTATACACAGGAGCAGGAGGGTGAAAATGAACGATAGCACTTCAGGCGCGACTGAAGATGGGCGGAAGAAATGGGACGATGTTATTCGTTTGTATATTGCCATGCTGGTTTCCTGGGAATGGTTCGCTCACCTGTAGCCTATGCATGCATTTGTTTGCATGTAATACGAAAGGTGTGAGTGTGTGTGCGTGTGTGAGTTTTACAAAAGAGGTGCGTGCCCGCATGTATGTGCGTCATAAGAGAAGTGTGCGTTTGTACGTGTGCATTTGTATGCGTTGTAAGAGAGATGGGAGAGCATGTGTTTCATAATATACGTGTATGTGTGCGCTTGTGTGTGTGTGTGTGAGAGAGAGGTGGCTGTGTGGCCTCGGGGTCAGTGGGTATAAAAGGCTTGAACAGTGATCCGTTTAGACCACAGAAAGACCACAGAGGATCCTGTTTCAGTCACTGCCACAAAGCTACCTCGGTAAATGGTATACCTGGTCCAACATCCATCCAACGTGATGTCAACTGTGGACCATCCCTGTACATACTGTATTAAAGATCTATACTAGCCTATGCATTATGTAACATCCCTATGTCGCTGTTTGCTTCACCAGTCTTCCTCCAAGTTGAAAGGGATTCTTAAAGCCTGCCCTATCTATCACCATCTGCAGTCTGGACAGCACAATCTCTCTCATCGTATATCTTCTCTTACCGGGAATGTAAGACTGACAGGATTTCTATCTCATCTCCCCTCTTCTTCTCCCATTCCCCTCCCTCCTCACCCTCTTTTTTTCCCCTTTTCTTATCAAACTCCCGCTCTTCCTCGTGATTTTGACTCCCCCCCCCCCCCCCGCCCCCTCGTCGTCCTCCTTCCATCTTCCTGTCTTACTCCTCCGTGCTCATAGCGATCGCTCCTTGTGTCGCTGTCGCTGCGGATGTACTGTACTCACGGGGCTCTCAGCAACGCACGCACGCACACAACACACACACACAACACACAACACACACCCTGTGGCATCGGCAGAGGTAACAACCTGATAACCCGCAGCAGTTAAGTGTCGCCCCGAGATAAAAGTGTCTCTTTGTTCGATGCCATTGGGAGTGTGTGAGTGTGTGTGTGTGTGTGGGGGGGGGGGGGGTCACTGCTCTGCTCCCAGGTTATGCTGTGTGGAGCGCGGCCCCCGGAGCTTGGTCATTCTTCCTCTGAGGAGGAGGGGGTGCGAGGGGGGCGTCGGGTGAGCCGGGACATCGACCCTCCCAACGCAGGGTTGGTTGCCCACCAGACGTAGGACATGAGTGCTGTCATGGTTCTGTCCATCTGTCCGTCAGGTCAGGCTCCTGAGCACACCTCAGTGTGTCAGTTTGGACCAACTCCAGAAGCCTTGGTTCAACTTCATAGTGTTACCTCATCGGAATTACTAGTCTTGTTTGATTTCCATGGAGCTTTTCCTTGGCCCTGACTTAACAAGGTATTGCTTTGCCTGCGGAGCTGTCCATGGTCCTGTTACACCCTGTGTTGCTCTAGGCTGGCTCGTTCTTACTGGGGTCTCCCACGCGCTCTTTTTTGTTGCTTGTTTCGGGTCTGTTTTCTTTGCCTCGGCTATTTGTTGTCTGTCCCCCTTTGCTCGATATTTTTGGTAGCGATCTACCGTTTTATCTCTGTTTGCTCAGGCTGTCGTCGCCCGCTTCGCCTGTTCGTCGGCCGTTCTCCATGGCGGCGTGCCTCTGTCGTTTCTTATTCTCTCCGTTTTGCTGTCTTTGTTTCGTTCGGTTCCTCTGCGCGCTCCTTTTGTTCTGGTGCGTGTCGTTTCCACACCTCTGAATTCATGGCGGTCTCGTGCTGCGGCA
>CM042874.1:9771791-9826988 GCA_023658055.1 Thaleichthys pacificus | reverse complement strand
ACAACAGACAAAGGGGGGGAGAAAAAGGGGGAAGCAGAGCGGGGGGGGGGGGGGGGTGCGAGAAGAGAGGTGAGACGGCATGCACACACACGTGCGCCCATACACACACATACACAGAGCCCTCCCCCCCCCCCAACACACACACACTCGCTCGAGGTGCGTCCCACATGTCTAACTGGACTCAAAACACGTTCCCCATGGCTGGGGGGGGGTGGGGGGGCAGGGGGGAGGGGGAGGGGGAATGTGGGAGGGGGGGTCAGAGTACGCCTGAGCAGTCTAGCATACCTGCCGCTTCTTCCCTACAAAGGCTCCCTCCGGGACACACAGCAGCTGTTCCAGGGCCCTGATCCGGCCACAGACTCAGCCTGCCTCTCCCTAGCCAGCCGACGTTGGTGCTCTGCCCTGGGACCCCCACGCAAAAACAACCCCCTCCTCCCCTCCTCTATCCTGACCCCAAATCTGGAGCCAAGACCGTCAGCAAGCGGCGACCTTGCTGTAGCTGTGGAGACGGTAGGCTGCCCACCTGGCTCTGGCCTCTTCCTGGCTGGCTTTCCTCTCCCGCCCCCTCCCCCCCTCTCCCCGTCCCTCCCTCCCTCCAGTCTCCTGCCCCCGTCGCAAAACAGACAGGGGCAGTATCATCGTTCCCGACTAGGACATGCTAACGACACGCAGGGCCCTGTCACCGTGCTTGGCACCGCACGGGGGGGGGGGGGGGGCGGGGGGGTGATGAAGGTCAAGAACTGAGGTTCCCGACCCCCCCCACCTCCCCTCCCCCTGACGTTTCGGCCATGACTAGGAACCTGTAACCCTGTAACCTGAGAGCTCTAACCCTTCTGCACTGAGACACTCTCAGGTGAGGGTCAACCCGACACTTTAGAGGCCATTAAGTCCCTACACCCATTAGCGGGGGGGGGGACTGAGGAGGAAGCGCTGTGTCGTCGCCATGGTGTGTGTTCGTCAGCTTTTCCAGTCCTGGATCAGTTCCCTACGCTCACAGCCACGGGGATGACACAACAAAAGAGCTGGGGGCTGTCTCTCAAGCGGAGAGAGAGAGAGAGAGAGACAGCGAGAGAGCGATTACTGACACAGAGAGAATGAGATGGAGGGAGAGAGAATGAGAGGAAGATAAAGGGAGAGACAGAGACAGACAGAGAGAAAGAAAGAGAGAGAGACAGAGAGAGAGAGAAGAGAGATGAGAGAGAGAGAGAGAGAGAGAGATACGCCATTACGATGATCTCATCTCCAGACTCGCTTTCGGGTGAGCTGGTGTCAGCAGGCATGTTACAGGAACTCGACGTGGGCGGGGGACAGGGGACGGGGGTTTGATGATAAGAGGACGAGGAGTGAGAGTTCGATAAGAGAGTATCCTGCTGTATCAGCCTGGGTGATAAGGCCATCGGAGAGAGAGAGAGAGAGAGAGAGAGAGAGAGAGGAGAGAGAGAGAGAGAGAAGAGAGAGAGAGAGGAAGAGAATGGAGGAGCTAAGAGACGCCGAAAAAACATTTTGCATCTACACACACACCAGTCGCACGCGCAGTAAGAAGGTGGGGAGGGAAGTCGACGGCGACGGAGCGCGCACGGCCAAACTTCACACGCACCTCTCCGCGAAGCGAACGCAAACGCGCGCTCGTGACGGACAGACGAGTGAACGCACACCGCGCCGGTGGGACGGGTGGATGCGTGTTTGCCGTTCTCATATTTTCCTTTCGGGTAATTCATCAGAGAGCGCCATTATCTACTGCTCTGCATGAACACCACATGATGAGGGGAGGAGGGGGGGAACAACGACAGAATGAAAGGAGGGGGAAACTAGGGCTGTGCAGACTCAGGCTGGCAGAGAAGCTAAATGAATTTGCTTTACTTTGGGGAAATGAAACACACACAAACACACACACACACACGCGCGCGCGCGCACAGACACACGGGCATGTCCCTTGTGGTCGCTGTGTGCGGGCACATTAGTATTCAGCTGTGGCCTTGCCTTTCATTAGGACCAATGAAAACTTTGGATCAATAGTTCCGAGACGGGCCCCAACACCATGCTGGGCCAGGAGAGGCATTGAGATATGAGCTCACCCCGAAATATCATTATTTCAAATGTCAAACCCCTTCGGAATTAGACGCAATAACTCTTCGACCTGGCGCGAGCACACACACAAAACAACAACCTCCCAATAAGTTATATTTGGAGATGATTGTTCAATGAACACGACTGGTACTAGGTGGGACAATGGAGATAAGTCATACTATGTAAAGTGTGTTGAACTGTATCGAAAGCCCTTGGACATTTCAACTGTGAATTCAATTTAGGGCTTGTTATGGATTTAGAGGTATTAGCCCGTTAAGGATGTAATGTGTATCTGCATGAGTGTGGCTGTGTGTGAGAGAGACACAGAGAGGGAGTTTGGATGGGTGTGGGGTGTGTATGAAAATCCCTCCTTGTGTGACTATTCACACACATTCTCGAGCACACGTATCTTTGTAGGGCATGGTTGAGCCTTGCAGCAAGTAGGTCCTGGATTCGATTCCCGCGAGAAGAACCCCACAACAAAAAACGATTGTTCCCCTGGCCCCTGGGCCCTGGCCCCTGGGCCCTGGCCCCTGGCCCCTGGGCCCTGGCCCCTGGGCCCTGGCCCCTGGCCCCTGGCCCCTGGGCCCTGGCCCCTGGGCCCTGGACCTGGGTGAGCTCTTGGATTGGGCCCCCGGTCACCTTGATATGGCTGCCCATTGCCTGGCTGCTCTGGGAGGGAGGATAGCAGGATGTGGAAAATGCAGCTTATCTGTGTGTGTGTGCGTGTGTGTGTGAGTACAGCTGCAAGGGTATGGGCTTGCGTGTGAAGCGAGGCATACGGGCCCAATCAGGGCGTAACCCAGCGCCGCTCCCCCGCCCAGGAGAGAGGAGCGTGTTCGTAAATTAAGAGGAACAAGACCAGGGACGTCACTGGAGGCTAGCGGCTAGCATTAATAAAACCTGACAAGAGACCGGGGATTAGCGGTGCTTAAAGCCTCCCCTAAATTACACTCCCCCCCCGCCACCCACACACACACGCCCACACACGCCCACACACACACGCCCACACACCACGGCCACAACACACACACACACGCCCACACACACATGCCCACACACACGCCCACAACACACACACACACACGCCACACACACATGCCCACACACACACGCCCACACACACACGCCCACACACACACGCCCACACACACACGCCCACACACACACACACACACGCCCACCCACACACGCCCACACACACACGCCCACACACACACGCCCACACACACACGCCCACACACACACACGCCCACGCCCACACACACACACGCCCACACACACATGCCCACACACACACGCCCACACACCACACGCCCACACACACACGCCCACCACACACACGCCCACACACACACGCCCACACACACACACACACACACACGCCCACACACACACACACACGCACACACACACACGCCCACACACACACACCGCTGTGAGTACAAGCCATGAGAGAAACTCCCAGGAGAAAACATCCTGTCTGCGACTCTACTTCCTGTCTCTCTGTCATTGAGACAGGCAAGCTAAGTACAAACAGTATTTAGTACGCGGCAGGACATGCGAAGTGCATACTACTTTTTGCTGTTCTTAAATGGTGCATGAGTGATTTGTCACCTGTTTGGGGCATTTTACTACAGATAATCATTGCACCTGGACCTGGCAGGTGATGGGTCCTGTGGGTTATTATCACCTGCCAGAGTTATCACACTAACATGCTGGCTTGTATTCTGTTTGTGTGGTGTTTGGAAAGACTGCTACATTCTCATGCATGTTGAATGGTTAGGTTTTTATTCCTGGTCTCCGGAACACGAGTTTTTGGGGGGATGAAAGCGTGTTTGGATGAGGGGGTGTTTGGATGAAAGCGTGTTTGGATGAGGGGGTGTTTGGATGAGGGGGTGTTTGGATGAGGGGGTGTTTGGATGTGAGTACCGGTATGTGTTTGGATGAGTGTGTTTGGCAGGGGGCGCTTGGCTGGTTTCCTAGGTAACGTTTGCACCCAGTGCACCTTAGGCCCTGTCTGAGCTTGACTAATGTTCTCTGTAGGTCTGGACTGGCTGCCTATAATCAAGGTGTGCGTGTGTGTGTGTGTGTGTGTGTGCGATGATATCTTGGGTGATCAATCTAAAGCTGCAAAGCACTCACTCTCTCCAACACATATGCACGCTTGTGCGCAGACACACACACACACAAACGTGTGCACACAGACGCCAAAAACACACTCACAAAAACACACACACACACACACTCCTTCAGTCTCATCTGGAGGCTGACAAGTCTTACCCAGGGTACACAGTACGGGTGACTGATCTCTCTCTCCTCCAAGGTGTGTTTTCTAATTATCTTTCTCTTCTCTTTTTTCCCCCTCACACACTCCAACTATACCCCTCTACCCCCTCTACCCACCCCCCCCCAATCCCCCACCTCTCTCCCTCACTCACAAAGGCCCCCAGTCACAGTGTGTGTGTGTGTGTGGGGGGGGGGGGGGGGGGGGGGGGGGCACAGCGGAAAGCAGCGAGGGGAGGATAGATTAATTAAATCTGTTCTCAGAACATACACATACACACACTTTCACCCTCCCATTCTCGTGCAGGGGGGGTGGTGATCGATAGTGACCTGGTTTTTTGTTTATCCAAAGTGACGGCTGCCTAGCGTGTCGGGCAACAGTGTGCAGTGCATTCTGGGTGAGCCGCTGGACGCTGGACGATTCACACCCGATTCTCCCAGTCGCCCCAGCCTGAGATGACATGATTCATTCACCATTTGACTTCATGAGTCTTGTAACTATGTATGTGGTTTTGTTAGGGCTCTTTGGGGGGAGGAGGGGGGAGGGGGGGGTGGGGGGGTCATTGCGGGCGTGTGTGCAGCAGGGTTGTCGAGACACGAGGTGTACAGACATGCCATCTTATCTGACAAACACTCGCCCACAAGCCGTGACGCAGGCACCAGGAGAGCCCTGGAGTATGTATGCACGCACACACACACACACACACACACACACACAGCACTGAGCCGAGACATGAGCCACCAATAAGCATCCTCAAACAGACGGGCTGTGACACACACACACACACACACTCAGCAGGACACAGAAATCTGGTGTCTCTTACAGAGAGACAGACAGACACTCAGAAGAACACAGAAAGCTTCTCTGCACAGAGACCACCCCGCCCGAAAGCCTTGATCTCGGAGAATCCATACACGATACACACACACACACACTCACTTTGGACGCCAACACACACACAAACACAACGCCCAGCTCATCTAAAAGCAGCTCTGTATCCACCCTGAGCCCAGAGCTTCTCCACGTATAACAGAGGAGACACACCATTGATGAAAGATATTGATGAAAGATAGAAGTTGAAAGTCGCTATAGAGGTGCAGGGTGGTTTTTATAGGATTTCATACATTCTCTTTATAAGAGAGAGAGAGAGAGAGACAGTCAGACCTTTGGTGCCACTCAGAGAAACCCAAATAGGCAAGCGCACACACACTCTCCCTCCCTCCCTCTCTCTCTCTCCCTCTCCCTCTCCCTCTCTCCCCCTCCTCCCTCCCTCTCCCCCTCTCCCTCCCTCTCTCCCTCTCCCTCTCCCTCTCCTCTCCCTCTCTCCCCTCCCTCTCTCCCTCTCCCTCTCATCCCCCATCTCCCTCCCCTCTCCCTCCCTCTCGTCCCTCTCTCCCCCTCTCTCCCTCTCCCCCTCTCCCTCTCTCCCTCCCCCTCCCCCTCCCCCTCCCCCTCCCCCTCCCCCTCCCCCTCTCCCTCTCCCTCTCTCCCCCTCTCCCCCTCTCTCCCCCGTCTCCCTCTCCCTCTCTCCCTCTCCCTCTCCTCTCCCCCTCTCCCTCTCTCCCTCCCCCTCCCCCTCCCCCTCCCCCTCCCCCTCCCCTCCCCCTCCCCCTCCCCTCTCCCTCTCCCTCTCTCCCCCTCTCCCCCTCTCTCCCCCTCTCCCTCTCCCCTCTCTCCCTCTCTCCCTCTCCCTCTCCCTCTCCCTCTCTCCCCCTCTCCCCCTCTCTCCCCCTCTCCCTCTCTCCCTCTCCCCTCTCCCTCTCTCCCTCTCTCTCTCCTCGCTGTGAGCGCTCTCCGCTGTGCTGTGATCCAGAGAGAGAGAGAGAGAGAGAGGAGAGGACAGCCCCCCCCGCTGGGACACGACCAAATTAGGATGCTGCTGTTGCCGTGGGTTCAGCCTCCCTCAACAACGGCATGCTGGGTGCGGCGACAGGGGGTCACGGCTCGCCCCGTCTCCACACCCCCACCCACCCCCTACGCCCTCTCTGGGATGAGGGGATGGGATAGAGAAGAAAGACAGGAGGGAGACAGAGTGGGGGTTTATAGTTGCCGTCTGAAGGAGAGAAGATAAATATTGAGAGGTTTTTCAAGCTCAGGTAATGGTGGTCATTTGAGACTTGATGCCCCGCCAATCCCCTCAATCCCATACCAAATTGTTGATTCAATATCCCGGCATTCAGTCCAATTGAGTTGAACCCTGGAGAGAGTGCGCAGACACATGTATACATACACACACACACACCACACGCAGACTTTCATTTATTTTGCCTCCCTCAACCCTGTAAAAATCAAACCAGATCCTGCAGGCCAAACATCTTGTCCCATGGCCTTTTTCCTCACCTCAAAGATACTGTCATATTGAATTTTTGACTCCTCAACTAGTTTTAACTTCTCACACACACACACACACTGTATATTTGAACCCAACCTGTCTTGCTGTTTGTGTTTGTGTGAGAATGAGAGAAAGAGAGAGAGAGAGAGAGAGAGAGAGAGAGAGAGAGAGAGAGGAATAGAGGACGTGTAGGCATGCGTGTGTGAGTATGAGAGAGAAAGATGGAGTGTACTGTGTGTGTGTGTGTGTGTGTGTGTGTGTGTGTGTGTGTGTAGAGTGTGTGCGTGCGTGTGTGTGTGTTAGTTGGGGTCAGGTGTTGTATTGGACTGAAGTGGCCCACTCATCAAGCTTCCGCCCCGCTCCCACAGAGGACGGAGACTCCCTCCGTGAGCGTTTGGCCAGCGTCCGTGGACCCTCTGCGTCCGTGGACCCTCGGCGTCCGTGGACCTCGGCGTCCGTGGACCGTCACTGTCACGCCTTCCCTTCCTTCGCCCTCCGCCGTTCCTCTTCCCCCCTCTCCCCTTTCCCCTCTCCTCTCCCCCCAACCCTCTCGCCCGGCAGTCATCTCGGCTCTCTGGCATTCCTTCTTCCCCCTCTCCACTCCTTCCTCGTTTCTTCCTTTCTCCCTCTCTCTATTCTCCTTCACCCCCCCCCCTCTCCTCTCCTCCTCAGCGTGTCTGAAGTTAAGGCAGGCAGAACAGGCATACTTATTCAGTTTGAGACAGTTGTTGAACACAAAATCCTCTTTCCCTTCTTAACATGACCCAGGGCGTCCACTCTAGTCAAGTTCTTTTTTATTTACTGGCCTGTCTAGATATCCATCATCCCAACAGGGTAAACAACTGCAACTGAAAACTTTGTTCTGGAAGTAGAGACTCGGAGGGGGGGGGTGGGGGGTGGTTGGGGCTGGGGTTGGGGTTTGGGGGTGCGTTCAGAGGCGTTCACCTGTGGTGTTTGTGTTGCTGAATAACAGAAGTTTGCTGTTGCGTGAGGACCTGCTTGCCCACCCTCGACACCTGCCAACCTACCCCCATCATCCCGGCTGCCCCATGTGGCCAATTAGAGGCTGGGCACTACACTAACCCGTACACACACCCGCACGTATACACCCCCCAACCCCCACCCCCTCGTACACATGCATACACACAAACAGACATGCGTACAAGAACACAGACACCCACTCTGAAATCAAAGTCACACCTCAAGTCTGAATGGAATATGGTGTAGAGGGGAGAAAATGGAAGAGGAAAGAGAGAGAGAGAGAGAGAGAGAGAGAGAGGAGAGAGAGAGAGAGAGAGAGAGAGAGAGAGAGAGATGGAGAGACATAAAGATAGAGGGAGGGAGAGAGACATACTGTAGATGGAGAGACGGAGAGAGAAACGGATAGAAGAGACAGAAGTGAGAGGTAGATATCCAGCTCTACCAGTGGGAGAGACATCAAGGTCAGCAGGATCTAAATCAAGAACCCTCTGACAAGTTGTTCGGCTGCAGGGTAGATTAAGGTTCATGATTAGTCTCTGTGTTTGTGTGTATGCATAAGTCTCTGTCTGTGTGTGTGTGTGTGTTGTGTGTGTGTGTGTGCCCTACAAAGGCAAAATACCTTAACTCACCAGAGTGTAGAACTGAGAAAAACAACTTCAAAGTTTTTGTACTGTAGTTGTCCTGCCAAAATATTTTAGGTAGGACACTGGAAATTTAGCAGTTTGATGTTTTAATGATTACATTCTAAAATATTGATTTTAAACTGCACTTTTGACCCCTATTTTGAAGTTACGGTAGTATACTATAGTCTATAGTAGGGGTCATGCCAAGGCAAAGACAGTAACTTCCGTTTCTTCGCTCACTTAGTTGCTCACACAATATAAACTCTGTATATTATAAGCCTGTGTACCATACAGGTGGTTGACTGTCACAAGACTCGTGTTTTTGATTGAACTGCCAGGTTAGGATACTCACGAACAACTCATGTTTGGGATGTTTTGTGTTTAACGCCAGCGAGTAGGCTAGGCTAATGCTAGAGCTTTGTTGTTGCTAGGTTACCCATTAGTTAAAGTGAAACCGTAACTCAATTTGAACGTTTTTGAGTGCCGCAAAACAAAGGCAAAGAAGAACAACATGAATTCAAGATTTGGCCACATGATAAAGCAGGCTTTAAATGTTCCAAAAATGACAAAAACTCATTTTCGACAAAATTGAAGTTAAGATCTTCTGCCTTTGCACGGCAGTATATAAATATATATATAAATAAAAGAGTGAGTATGAGTGCTGCAAAGGTGCTAAAACCACAGAAGGCTAGAGGAACCTTAAAACTCAACCGAGAATCATGGAAAAAAACTACCGCTCGACACATATTTCCCTCCTCTCCGGCCTTGACCCCCACACAGTCTGGCTGTTGTCGAAGCAACAACAGCCAGACTTCCTCGAGTGATCTGTGGGCCCCCAGGTCTTCAGACAGAGTCTAGCATGTCAACCTGCCCCTGAGCCGGGCAGTAACTCACCACCCACCTGAAAAACTGCAAATGACTCAGCCCTTCCTAGACCTGACAGTGGGCTGGAAGAGAGAGGAGGGGAGACAAACAGGAGAGTCTGACAAACATGATTCCTCAAGATGGAGGACTGACGTTGAAAAGAGGGAAAACCAATGCAGGAAATATTCTGTGGGAGGGATGGGGAATGAAGTTTGCTTTCCTCTGAGAGAAAGTTCTATTGATTGGATCTGTGTGGTACAAACACATACACACACACAACACACACTGTCTCTAGCTAACTCTGCTCTTACTTTTGTTTTTTACTTCTCCTTAGATGGTAGAATAAGCAGTATTAGCACTCAAGGTCCCCTACACAGTACACACACAAACACAGGTTGTTTTACCATCCTCGTGAGGACCGACAATTCACTCCCCGATCAAATCGTGTTGTTCCTAACCCTTAACCCTAATGTGATTCTAACCCAGTCACTAATTCTAACCCCTCTAGAAATAGCACTTGAAGTACTGCCCAAGAAAATTCCCCACAAGTTCAATTTTTTTCCATAGTTTGCAATCCTCACAAGGGTACTTAAACAAGACCCATGCACACACACACACACGGGGATGAACAAAAGCATTGTCATTCCTCTGGCATCTGACAAGGCAAAGCTCCAAGTTGCTTCGTTGAACATTTCAACACAATAAGGATGTAATGGCACTCCCAATTAGACAGCAAGGGAGAAGGTCTTAATCTCCCCCTCTACATCCCTTTCCCTCTCTCACTCCTTCCTCTTTCTTTCTCCAGTGTTTCCCCTACCATTATATTAGGGGGGCACCCCGCCCCCCCAACAGCACCCCCCGCCCCCCACCCCCCCCTGGAAGGTCAAGTTAATAATAATAAAATACAAAAAAACTTGTAGCGACAATGTCTCTACATGGTCGCCCCCCGCCCCACCCCGCCCCGCCCCCCTCCCAAAACTGTAAACCTAGGGGAAACACTGTTCTCCCTTCACGCCCTCCCCTTTCCATCTCACTTTCCTGTTCCCCCACTGCCCTTCTTCCTCTTTCTCTCTCTCCCCCTCTCTCACGTCCTCCCTCCTTCATGTATTTCTCTCCCCCTAATGTGACTCCTTCACTCATATCCTCTCTCAACGATTTCTGGCAGCTTAAGGTATTCTGGCCAGTTTTGGCATTGATCTAAAAGAAGAAAAAAAAAGAAAAGAAAAAAAAAAGAAAAGAAAAGAAAAAAAAGCATTGGCCCATTGATCTGGCCCATTGCTCTAAGAGGATTAGAGTGACAACAGAGCATATGGCCCAAGTCAGCTGTAGCTTTCCAGAGCTGCTGTTGTCACTGCTCTACCCAGGGAGCAAGTTCCCTTGTATGGCACGCTGGCGTCCAGTGAACTAAGTAAACAGCGATAAGTCTGTCTTAAGGGTCTGTGTCGTGGGCTGCTGGGAGTCTAGTGAGGTAGCTCTCTCCCTCTCATTCTCCATGCTCTTTTCCTCTCTCCCTCCCTCTCCTTCTTCCTCCCCCACTACTCAGGTCAACCCAAACAAACACCCTCCCCAAGGTCACAGCAACCAAGCCTGCCGCTGGATCCACGATTAGACCCATCATTAGCTCTCTCGTCATTAGCATGGCTACGCACCTGCGCGCACAGGTGATAAAGCCGAGGGCTGGGGAATGCTTGAATCACCGCGCGCCGTGTTCATGTGATTAAGCCACCCCCCCCCCCCCCCCCCCCAACCACGACACACCTCCCCACCCTAGACGTTGTTAAGAAGGGGCTGGGGTTCCTCTATGATTCTGCGTTCTACGTTCTTCTGTTCCCTGTGATTGCGGTGCCCTCTGGTACTTGGCTAATTAGGCTGGGTCGTTAGTCATTGTTTACATGTCCTAAACGAGCTCTGTGCTGATTCGTCTTGGTCCTTGGAAGTATAAGCCCATCTTTTGTCATTTTTACCAGTGTGACTTCGATTAAATGAGCAACTGTGAAGCGATGACAAATCTACAATTTGTGCTTACTGCCCCTGACAACTGGGACACTGATGAAGGGATAATAGCTAACTCTCTCTTCTACAGACTGAGCCATTTTATCAAGCTAGTGAGACTAGTACATAAGTGGATTTGGAGGCTGCAGCTAGTATGACAGCCACAGGGGGTCATTATTCAAAGAGTGTGTGTGTGTGTGTGGTGTGTGTGTGTGTGTGTGTGTGTGTGTGTGTGTGTGTGTGTGTGTGTGTGTGTGTGTGTGTGTGTGTGTGTGTGTGTGTGTGTGTGGTGTGGTGTGCGTGTGTGTGTGTGGTACACTGAGGTTTGTGGATCAATGAGAAATTCACCAGCAGTGCAACCTACAGGACACTGATATCTCACAGAGAGAGAACCAAGAACAAGAGGGAAACAAGAATGCATAATATATTGTATGTTTGTGCACCCGTGCGGTGCCAGTGTGAATGTTTGTGTGTGTGCACTCATCCGTGTGTGTGTGTTGTGTGTGTTTGTGTGAGGCCCCTCTGTGTGTTGGTGTCAGTGTGCGGATGTGCTGATGTTAATTAAAACTCCTGTGGCTGGAGATACAGTGTACAGGCACAGAGCCAGGAAGGGATCACAGACACACAAGCACACTTACTAAACACACAAACACACAGTATCATGAATCATGTAGCATTATTGATATGAACTGCCAGTGGTGTGGCTGCGCTCTCCCAGGCCACTGAGCTGATGGCTCATTGCAGAAGGGGGCAAGGAGCTGTGCTGGCCTCTATAGCCCTATGGTCGGCAAGTCAAACAGAACAGATATAAATACGGATTACAATGAGGTGTGCCATTTCAGTGCAATGCACGGTGTCAAAGATTTATCATTATACAGTGACCTGGTGATATTTAAGAGGCACAGCTGCTGATAGGCTATTATAGAACCATGGTCGGCGCCATGGACTTTACCAATCATTTGCATAATCAGCCTACAAACGACAACAAATGTGCAAGCAATGTGCTGCCAGCCGTTAATACAACAACCAAGCGGACACGGCGGTCCCAGAAGCAGCAACAAACAACGCTATTTTGAAGTTATGAAACAACTTACCAATGATGTTTCATAACGCGGCTTTCAGTTATGAATCCAATTTCCTGCATATTGACTATAGCTACTAGCACGGAGCTGTGCTGTCTCCTCGTCAACGTTTTCACTTGCTTGGCTAGCTGGAGTTGCCAGACATGGTCATGGAAGGTTGCTGTTGATAGTGAGAGTTTGTGAGCGGATACTCTGCTCGTTACGCTTTTGTGCGCCCGACTTGAAGCCTACTTTTTCCCATCCAACACGGACAGAAAACGGCAGGTTTAAACACTTCACAAATCCAATATATAACACTTCTATCATGCACCTGCACTTCAAAGTCAGAGGTCACGTTCCATCAAAGTAGGCTACGCACATAGGCACCCGCACCGAAAGACTGACAGATTTATGTCGGTAAAACATTTTTTATTGTTTCATTAGTTTTATTGTTGCGAAAAACAGCGAGGGAAACAGAAATGAAGTAGACAGTATTAGCTTTTTAAACTCCTGGAAGCCAAATCCAGGGGTGCCAACTTAAAAAAAAAACCTTGGAGTTAGATTTGGTGGGGCCAAGATTTGGCCCCTTTGTAACTGTCTCTGAGCTGCGGCGAAAGGATACACTGGTTGACAACCACTGTGGAGACCTCAGCACAACCGCGTGACCACCCAGCTACACTGACAGTGTTGTATTTCTTGAGAACGTTCATAAGGCTTATTAGCAAGTTATTATTGGAAACCTGTAGTGACAGTGTTGATATACTGCTCAATAATCTATCCTTACAAACATGCAATACACGTCCAAGTAATCTGAACACAGCTACGAAACAGACGGACATACAAGGCGCACAAGATAGATCCTTACATCCCTCCTCCCCCTTATATCCCACCATCCTGAATCTCTCTCTCCACTCCTACCCCCCTGCCACCCTGTATCCCTCCACCCTGTATCCCTCCACCTGTATCCCCCACTCCTCTATCCCTCTACCCTACATTGTTCCACCCTGTATCCCTCCACCCTGTATCCCTCCACCTGTATCCCCCACTCCTCTATCCCTCTACCCTACATTGTTCCACCCTGCATCCCCCCACCCTGTATTTCTCCACCCTTGTATACCTCATTACATTTCCAGAGATGGTTCACAGTAGTCTATCGAGGGTCAGGTAGTTGTGTCTGGGTCTTGCCGAAGGGCCCAGATCTGAGAGAGCATGAAAGGGAATATAGGAGAGGCGAGATGGGTGAGCATGAATAGCCCCCCTCTCCCTCCCCAACACCAGGCCCTGACCACAAAAGGTAAATCTCATCCATAATTCAGTCTGACGTATGCAATTATGCCATTGTGGTAATGTAATAAAAAATGAATTATAGAGGCCGCCATTGTGATGGAGCTGAATAATTTAGACGGAGCAGGATCAGACGGCAGAGGAAGAGGAGGATGGGGGGGGGGGGCTTCTGGGCTCTGAGGCCGGGGGTGTTGGGGGTGGAGGAGGAGGGGGGGCGGAATTCAATAACCTTGATGCCCTCACCCCCCCCCCCCCCTCCAAACCCCCCCTACCACCACCACACACTCCTAATGGTTTCATAATTCTGAAATCATTCCCCGCCTCCTCCCTTCACACACACACACGCACGCACTTTCAATCGCACACGCAAATGCTCTCGCTCACACACACTCTTTCTCTCTTTTAACTTTTCATTTGGCCAATAAAGGTTGTCACTTTATCTGAGGCAGTGGAAAAGTCAGGTGGAGGCTTTGGGCACACACACACACAGACACACACACACATACACCCGCGAGGAGAGATACAGCCTTTCATAAGATCAGATGATCTCGCACTCACATACACACTTGGAACCACACACAAGGAGATTGATTTCCAGAAGGCTAGACACTCATGCCTCCTCGACCCCACTTAAACAGTGCTAATCCAAATGAGCTGACACACACACACACACCTGCCAACCGATCTAAGGAAAGACCAAATGCAGGGTAGTCTCTGGGTGACTCGGATACATTGCCTGTGGATTTTAATTGGACGTTTGGACCAAAGTCACACTCTCTGAATACCTGAGATGCTTAAATTGCATTAGTGACCTGACTGTCCATTTCAGTGGTGTGTTTGCCGGGAAGTGAGTTAGTCACACTCTCTTACACACACACACACACACACTGTGTTACTCACACAGTTTTTGTATGGATGGAGAGAAGATCATTGGAGCAGATTTTTACAGCTCTTTCAGGCAAGGTGAGAAGACATCTAACAACACACACACACATACTCACATACCCTCGCACACCCTCACACAAGACACACACCAGAGACACCACTGCACATGATATGATGAGACACCAGGCAGCAGGGACTGTCTCGGACACACACCCGGCAGCAAACCGTTCCATTGTGTAATTCACACACACACACAACACACACTATTAACCAGGATAAACACTGATTCGTCAGGACAGTCAACACACCGCCCATGATTAGCAGGGTGATATGTGGAGGGCAGCAGGTGGAGAGAGAGAGAGAGAGAGAGAGAGAGAGAGAGAGAGTGGGAAAGAGAGAGGAAGAGAGAGAGGAAGGGATAAAGAGGACTAGAGAGAGGAAGAGAGAGAGGGAGTACAGACAGAAATGTGAGAGTTGGGTGTGGAGGGCAGGGGTGTGAGAGGAAATGGGGAAAGAAAGAACATCAAGGCAGAACGAGAGAGAGTGAATAAGAGAGAGAGAGAGAAGGCACAGAGAGACAGAGGGGCAGAGAAGAAAGACAGAGAAAGATGGAGAGAGGGATATCAAGAGACAGAGAGAGGGAGAGAGAGGAGAGAGAGAGAGAGAGAGAGAGAGAGAGAGAGAGAGAGAGAGAGAGAGAGAGCGAGAGAGAGAGAGAGAGAGAGAGAGAGAGAGGAGCGAGAGAGCAGGAAGGAGAAGTGGAACACGCTCGCTCTCATTCACTTCCCCGCTCCGGGGATGTCAAAACTCATTCAGTCGCTCAGCACCACGGATTCGGAATCACTTCCCTCGAGAGCCAACTAGAAAAGTATCTCTCCCTCCTCCTCTCTTCTCTCTCTGAAGTGGGAGCGAGGGAAACAGCAGCAGCACTGCAGGTGTGCCTCCCAGCTCTGCATCGCCATCTCTCACGGCCAGCGTAAACAAAACAGCCGGCGCAGCCCGGCGTACGGAACAGCCGAGACCAGACTCCACTCGGCCGGTCGTTAATTAAGGCTGTCGTACAGGCAGGTGAGAGGGGTGTGTGTAGTGTGTGTGTAGTGTGTGTACATGTGTTTGTGAGAGATATGGGGGAAACTGTCTTTTGTGCGTGCGGGGGGCGGTGGACAGTGCAGATCTCCAGAAATGCAGAGGAAGGCCGTTGTTCTGATAGGAACAGGATGCATTTGCCAGGGGGGGGGGGGGGGGGGGGGGGTTGGTGGTCAGGCTGAGGGAGTGAAGGGGGGGGGGGGGAGGGTGAGGTTACTTTGCTTACTTTCTAATGGTAATTTCATCCATTGCCTTAAGGCCCCATGGGCACTTTTAAATGAAACCTGGAAAGAGCCCAAAGTCATTTGTTATTACAAGGTGTGTGTGTGCGTGTGTGTGTTTGTGTGTGTGTTGAAAAGCAAGAGCTGGAGCCAGTGTACGGGCTGAGAGAAATGAGAGAAAATCCGCCTTTAAGGTGTAGAACTTCCAACGTGGCCAGTGGGGTGGTAGATTGGGAATGGGAAAAGGTTGACTGCATTGAGGGAGAGAAAGAGAGAGAGAGAGAGAGAGAGAGAGAGAGAGAGAGAGAGAGATGAAGGGGAAGGCAGATGGATGGAAGGAAAGAAAGAGAGAGAGAGACAGGAAGGAGAGAGAGAGAGACTCCTCTCCTCACGTTGTTGTTAGGGCTGCTCTGGAAGAGAGTGGACCAACATTACAGGCAACGATCAAGAGGAGTAAAAAACGTTTCTTAAAACCTGTTATTATGGCAGATGACAGCAAACTACCCAGCTGGAGCAAGAGAGATTGGGATAGAGAGGAAATCAGAGAGGTAGAGAAAGACTTAAAGAGAGAGGGGTTGAGAGAAATGCATAAACAGTGAGAGCAATCATGCTAAAGAAAGAAAGCGATCGAGTGAGTGAGTGAGTGAGAGAGAGAGAGAGGGAGAGGGAGAGGGAGAGGGAGAGGGAGAGGGAGGGAGGGAGGGAGGGAGGGAGGGAGGGAGGGAGGGAGGGAGGGAGGGAGAGGAGAGGAGGGAGGAGGGAGGGAGGAGGGAGGGAGGAGAGAGAGAGAGAGAGAGAGAGAGAGAGAGAGAGAGAGAGAGAGAGAAGAGAGAGACAGACAGAGCTATATGACTACCTGTGTAATCAGTGATTAACACAGGAGTGTGGGCCCGTCTCTGTCACCTAATCCCTCATGGTTGGAGCGCTAAGTGCTGCGCTGCGATGTCTCTGGCATGACAAGCCAAAGCAGGTTCACCCAAATCAGCACTTTCTCACACACACACACCGACGGAGGGAGAGAGGGAGGGAGGGAGGGAGGGAGGGAGGGAGGGAGGGAGGGAGGGAGGGAAGGGAGGGAGGGAGCAAGGAAGGAAGGAAGGAAGGAAGGAAGGAAGGAAGGAAGGAAGGAAGGAAGGAGGAGTAAAAGAAAAGGGGAGGGAAAGAAAAAAGAGAGAAATGAGAGAAAAAGAAAGAAAGTGAGTGAGAGGGAATGGGAGAGAGAGAGAAAGAGAGAGAGAGGGAGAGAGAGAGTGTGTGAGGAAGAGAGAGAGAGAGAGAGAGAGAGAGAGAGAGAGAGAGAGAGAGAGAGAGAGAGAGAGAGAGAGAGAGAGAGAGAGAGAGAGAGAGAGAGAGAGAGGAAAAGCAGGCGTGGAGGAGAGGAGCCTAAAGGGAGAAAAAAAGCCCATTGAAAAAGGCAATCTGTCATCAGCAGCCTATTCCTTGCCGGTCATTAGGACAGTGTTTAAAGAGTGTTATTTCAACACTGTCTGACATGGCCACTGCTAATGTCCTGACAAGGGCATGTCATTTAGACGTAAATATGTGTCATCGTCATTCATAAAACATGACCAGGAGGCTGGAGGCCACTAAAAGACCAAAGGTTTGTGTGTGGGTATGTGTGCCTGTGTATGTGTGTGCCTGTCTGTCTGTGTGTGTGTGTGCCTGTCTGTCTGTGTGTGTGCCTGTCTGTGTGTGTGCCTGCCTGTCTGTGTGTGCCTGTCTGTCTGTGTGTTTGTGTGCTTGTCTGTCTGTGTGTGTGTGTGCCTGTCTGTCTGTGTGTGTGTGTGCCTGTCTGTCTGTGTGTGTGCCTGTCTGTGTGTGTGCCTGTCTGTCTTTGTGTGCCTGTCTGTCTGTGTGCCTGTCTGTCTGTGTGCCTGTCTGTGTGTGTGCCTGTCTGTTTGTGTGCCTGTCTGTGTGTGTGCCTGTCTGTTTGTGTGCCTGTCTGTCTGTGTGCCTGTCTGTGTGTGTGCCTGTCTGTCTGTCTGTCTGTGTTGTGTGCCTGTCTGTCTGTGAGTGTGCCTGTCGGTAAGTATATGTGCCTGTCTTTCTTCGGTCTTTGTGTACCTGTGTACCTGTATGTGTGCCTATCTGATTTGTATGTGTGCATATGTGTTTATGTGTGTATGTTGGTCTGTCTGTATGTGTGTGTGTGCACGCGTGTGCCTGTGTTTATTTTCTCCAGCGCCCCTCCCTTCCCCCCCTCAACCCCCCAGCCTCAGAGAGCCCCTGGCTGATATCCTCTTCTCCTCCTGGGGCCAGCGAAGGAGTCTGGGCCCTGGCTGGCCTTGTTTAAGGCTGTCCCCATAACCTGCTAGTCTACATAACTCCACAGATGTAGCACAGCACGAGATGAGGTCCATTAGACCGGTGGGGACGGAACCTCTGGAAGGAATCCTGTGTTGTTTGTTTACTGTGACACGGACACCTTACCTCGACGTTCTGTATTTGATCAAGTCTGTCAGACAGAAATGGGTCAAAATGACTGATTTGATTTTGGCGGCTTTTGAAAAACGTTATTTTTTGTCTCTGGAAGTTTTTGGGCGATGTTTTTTTGGGGGCATGCAAGAACAATTAATCAAGGCCAAGTAGGTATTTTCAAAAGTTTGGACTTAAAATAATGAAGGCAGTTGTAATTGCAGGGAAGGCACATCAAATAAGTTGTTGTGGGCATGGGTTATGTATCGACACAGTGTGAAAAGTCTGGGTCATGAAGATGTGAAGCTAGTTTAAAGAAACCGAGGAGTTGCAGTGGTGGGGAGCTGGGTGTCTGTTCCCCGGGTGTGTGTGTATGCCAGAGTCAGTGATGGGGGGTGGGTGGGTGGGTGGGTGGGTGGTGGGTGGGTGGGGGGGTGAGGGATGACGGGGGGCTGTTAGATGTCCACTCCCTCCTGGTCCTCAAGGGGGCCCTACATCCACTCATCTGGATGGAGGGTCGAACCACACTGGTCGTTTGAAGTTCAATCTCTACCCCCACCCCCCTCCTCGCCCCCCACCCCCCAGTCATCCTCCCTGCGCCTGGGCTCTCTGATGTCCACTACGTCCCCCTCCGTCGTCCATAAATCTTTAACAACCTCATCCCTGCTCGCCGCCCCCAACCCTCTTTTCCCGATCAGAGGATGAAGAAGTCGAGGTTAGGTATCAGCTGGCTCATAAAAAACCCAATAGGCAGTCGAAGGCAGCGGTGCAAGTCAAAAAAGGCCTAAGTATGTCCGAGTATGTGAAAACGTGTGATTTCTCATCAGGGAGACTCGAGAGTCTTTTATTTCGTATGCATGCATTCTTATATATTCGCTTTGAATAGGAACCCTCCCCTCCGCCCCCCCTCCCACACACACACACACACAGCAGGCTACTATTCAGAGGCTGGTGGGGGTGTGAGGGGGTGTGTGTGGGAGGGGGGGAGGACTAAGTGGCGTTGCTGGTCTGGAACAGAGGGGACGGTGCTTGTAAGGAGCGGGGAGGGCGGTTGGCCGGGCCACAGTGGAGCGTGGACCAGGAAGAGGAGTCTCTTCTACACCATCTGTTTCTATGTGTGTTGTGGGGTGAGAGCCCCTGGATCACTATGAGGGCAGCTCGACCTGTCTGAGGCAAATTTAGCATGTGCACGCACACGCGCGTGAACCCGCACATGAGCATGTACACGCACACACTCACTGCTGATCGTTAAACGTAAGTGACTGTTCTGTTACAGCAGGGTCCTTTTAATGATCAGTGGGGGGGGGGTTTATGCACACCCTGGAAACACACACACGTACTGTACCGACCCACACACACACACACACACAAATATTATGGCTGTGTTGGCGGTTCTCTTCCTCACACACACACACACACACACACACACGTTCACTCTGAGGAGTGCTGCCACGGTGTTTACACACACATCAATCCCTGGGTGAATGAGACCCTGCGGTTATGATCTCCAGCCGGCGGCCATGATGGATTTAGTGCTGATAGGAGGGGAGAGGAAGGAAAACTCATCAGCTAGAAACACACAGAGGGAGAGAGAGCCAAGACAAGCACACAACCTGCAAACCCACACACACACCCGTAAACAAACACTCCCTCGTAAACACACATACACACGCACACCCTAACCCACACACATTTACACGATACTGTACAGAAACACTGTACAGAAACACTGTACAGAAACACTGGAGCATTGACACGGACACCACACACACACACACACACACACCCACCTACGCTCCACAGACACACAAACAACAACACGCAGTCGGACACATTCATTGAGCATACATGCTAACGTGGAACAGCAGTGCACCAGCCCCCACAGTGTATCCAGCGTGAAATATTGATAGAGGAGAGTGGCTGGCGTTCAAAGGGGAGGTGGACCTCAGCCTTCGCCTGTAATGAAATCCTAATGTTTGTAACCCTGCAGCTATCCATCACAGAGCTGGAGCTAATGTCCACACACTCTCCCTCTCTGCCAAGTTGGACCCCAGAAACAGCACTCAGAGCTGGGCTGGGCTGGGTGGGCTGGGCTGGTAATCCGATTTCCATTGAGGCTGCAGAGGATAGCTTACTTCGAAAATATGGTAAGAATATGACACAGAAGCAATGTGGTGGAAACGGAGAGTGATGACTTAATAGGTACGAATCTTCCCACTGAGACATTCAGTGACCTGACTAAAGTGTAATCATACCAATTACCCAATGACACCACCCACAGTGGAGAGGGCGGCCATATTGGCTGCAGTTACAGATATTTTTTAGTCCTTCTGAACAGCCTCTTTTCACCTTCTCTGCTTTCATCATCCTTCTTTACTCACTACTATACTGCATCCTCAACCTAAACCACCACCACACACACACACACACACACACACACACACACACACACCAATCTATAACTACATCTGTCCTTTACATCTCTCTCCCGTGTTCAATTCATCCATGTGGGAGATGAATCTATGTGTGTGTGTGCTGTTCTGGTCCAGACCTGCTGGGCCTGACCTTGTTGTGCTGGTAATAAATGCCCTGGCGGCCGGGTCTGCTACCCCAGAGAGAACCCATCAACAGTTCAGATCTAAGAGACACTGCAGGGAGCCGCCACACACACACGCAACCACACACACACACACACTCCCTGACACACTTCAGTGGGCCCCCTGGCGTAGTGTATGATGAGTTTTCCCCAACCTGCACCTCGGTAAATAATGATGATGATGATGATGGTGGTGGAGATGGTGATGAAGGGTGGTCGTCACTCACGCTGGGTAATCCGGAATGAGGGATGAGAGGTGGAACGGAGGAGGGGAGCGGCGATCCTCCCAGCTGTCGAATTACACCTCCATCAAAGAGCAGGCTGCCACTGTCAAGGTAACCGCAGAGACCTGCTGTTGGCGGAGCGCTGCGATTGGCCTGCCCGCCGCGATAAGCCAATCATAATGCCGCCTGCACACTTGGGTGTGCAGTAGGGCGCGCACACCGACTCGTTTGTCGACGGGGAAACGGACGGAGAGCCGAAACAGGAAGAGCGGCCGAGGGGAAAAGAAGAGAGATCTCGAACCGTTTGCGAAACGCAGCGATGGAAAGTGGGCGCACCGCGTTTCCCACTCCGCGTCGGGCCACGGTGGCGTTGGCGGCGGAGACTCTGCCTCGCCCCTCCGTCCCCGGGCGATCACCCTCTCACTCTTTATTCTTCACCACCTCATCGGCCAATCACGTGGAGGGAGTGGCGCGGCTGGAACAGATGGCGCTCGGAAGACTGGGGCGGGGGGGGGGGGGGGGGGGGGTGTGACCCAGAGTGTGTCTGTAAGTCTAAATCGGCAAAGTCTCCTCTGTATGCTGCACACACGCACACAGTACACACACACTCACACACAGTACACACACACTCACACACAGTACACACACACTCACACACAGTACACACACTTATACAAATTTGCCCATCCACACGCTAATTTGTGAGGCCTCGGGCAGTTGCACTACAATCAGCCATATGGACCATCAGAAATCCTAATAGATTTTCAGAACCCTCTCTCCACATTCAATTAGCCCTCGTTTTTTTCTCTCTCGATCACTCTCTCTCGCTCTCCTTCCCCCTCCATCCCTCCAGCCCTCCCTCTCCTTCTCGGAGGCAGTGCATCAAAACACATGTGGATTTGATGAGCAGGGTTACGGAAAGGGATTTCGACGACAACCGCTTGGACCGCGGACCTGAGTGTGGAGAGGAATGCGAATGTGTGCGTGATTGCGTGCGTCTGAGGAAGCAAGTGAGTGAATAAATAAACGAGTGAGTGACATAATAATGTTGACCTTGCTGTCCGTTCTATAAGAGATATATGTATGTATGTATGTGTGTGTGTTTGCATCTTGCTCCAGCTCATCTGTGGCTGAGAGGAGGTCTCATCTCGGAGGTGTACCGTGGTGCGGAGGGCCCGGCACACTGTCCCGTCCTAAGATCTCAGCTCGCAACCTCACTCTTGTTTTTCATTCACCTCTCGCGCATAAGCTAGTTCACGCGCCCTGCTGCACGCCCAAGTGAGTTCTCCTTCCCCCACACGGTTTTCTCAACCCCCCCCCTTCCTCTCCCTCTCCTTCTCCTTCTCTCTCTCTCTCTCTCTCTCTCTCACTCTCTCACTCTCTCTCTGTGTCTCTCTGTCTCTAATAAAAATCTTGTTTTCACCTTGCCTCTGGCGGCGGTTTATGAAAGAATACCTGATGTGTTTTCATCTACAGTAAGGGTGCAGCTACACCGACAGACCAGGCATCGACCCCAGCACCCACAGGTGTCGAGGAGGGGGGGGGGGGAGGAGGAGGGGGAGGGGGGGTGGGGGTGGGGGTGGGAGTTGGGAGGAGGGAAGGTTAGCTCAGGAGAGGGGTACCAGATGCTGGGGGATGTGGGGTGACCACCCCTGAACGAGAGATTCCGCCACGCGCATAAGCATGGCTGGACGCAGAGAGAGAGAGAGAGAGAGAGAGAGGCATTTCAAATGAATGTCAACCTACGTTCTACCATCCTAAAACACATGCTAACCATCTGAAAAAAGTTGTTGTGTGCACTTACAGTATAATGTGTGACCACAACTTTAACACTGCTGATGCTGCACTGGGATATTTAAATGTTTGGGGCCACTGTCAGCGGTCATGTGGCCATGTATGGATAGAAAGAGGAAGAGCACAAGGTTGTACAGGACAGGCATGTCACCAAGAGAGACAAGGAGAGAGACAAAGATATGGGTCAGGCAGTTGTTAGCACTTCAAATAGAACCGGAGGCTTCGATTGGTTGCCTGTCTAAATATGCACAGTTACACATGCCGAGCTTCCAGAAAGTAGCAAATTGTCCTCTGCACAATTTGGACTCACCACGCACTTCATACAATGCTGAGTTTACATTGCTACCTACTGTGCATTATTAGTGTGTGTGTTTGTGCTGATAAGTGACCCACAATGTTTCTTTTTCCGTCGCCCTCTCACTGGCTAGTTATTGTACTGTGCACCAGTAGTGGTATCATCAACTCCACTACAGGAAGTGGAGCAGGAAGAAACAAGAAGTCACCGGTCGTCTGGCCAATGAGCTTCACCGACACGACAGTGTAGCAGGACGTGTGAGAGAGAACTATTACCTTGTGGCTAGCTCCTGCTTAAATGTTCTGAAGTCAACTCATGCATTTCAGCGTTTGATTTACATATTCAAATATGACAGTGTTGCATGGTATGGAATCATTTCTTTTTTTGCATTTGATCTTACTCCGACAAGGAAATTATATTATGTTACTCATCATTTGAGATTTGATTTATAGTTTGAGCATTTGTTTTTGCATGTGTTTGATATACATTTACAGTATACCCATATTAGATAGAAATATGTCAGTGCTGTAATGGATAGAAGCATAGGAATTAAACACTTTGAAATTTCCTTTTCAAATTGACAGTAGTTATGTATTCATTGCTATGTTAAATGATAATTTGAGCATTACACATATAGTTAGAAATTATTTTAGAACATTTTTAACTTGCAGGAAGATGGAAAAACAAGTGCAAAACAAGACAAAATCTTTTAAAGGTTTAACATTATTTTGTACATTTGTTCATGGTTAATTGGACAGATGTGTTGTGCAGTGCCTACTTGGTTAGTGGGACTGACCACATTCTGAAAATTGCATTTGTATGTGTTGTGTTTGTGAGAGTGAGAGAGAGAGAGAGAGAGAGAGAGAGAGAGAGAGAGAGAGAGAGAGAGAGAGAGAGAGAGAAAGAGACTAATATGAGAAAAGAGGAAGAACACGAGGCTGGTGCTGTACAGTATGATCATCTGACTGAGAGAGAGGCAGAGAGACAAAGATACAAGTTGGACAACACTGTTCTCCAGGCGTGTGTTTCTAACCTGAACTTGTCTTAGTCAGAATGAGGAACCTCCACATCTACTGCTGTCTCTTATCAGGTACGTTTAACTTCAGTCAGTCTTTCAATATAGTGTCATTGGACTCATAATAGATCAGTTGAGTGATTCACCTGTTCTCCTGGCAGTTCTGTGTGGTGTGGATGCTGGGATCTTCGTGCAGGGCCATGAAGGTGACAACGTGTCATTCACATGTTCACACTCTAATGCATGGTTCAACAAGAAGTACCTCTGCAGATCTCCATGCGATGATGCAGATGTCATAGTGAAGGTTGCAGCAGGTAAAACATCCATGAAGGACAGAGTCTTTCTGAACGATTTTGGAAATGGAGCCTTCAGAGTGACCTTCCATCACCTGCAGATGTCCGATGAAGGGCTGTATCACTGTGGAGTTGAGAGACCTGGAGTGGATACGTATGAAAATGTGGAGTTAACAGTCCTGAAAGGTGAGTGTTTCTCTACATGCAACAATCTTCATTCCATACATGCGTATATCAGCTGTCTGACATGTTCTGCTTTCTCTCTCTTTCCTCTCACACACAGCTCCTACTATCACAAAGGTGACCCCTCCTTCTACTGTCCCCATGGTGACCCCTGGATTCACGATTGCTTCCACACCCCCAGGTCCTCCCAACACAACAACACCAACTGTCTGTCCATCATCCCCAACCACAGAGATATCACTCACCACTAAGGCACCAGGACAAGGTAGAGAAAATTGATGGCATGTGTGTGTGTGTTAGTAACATGCAGGTAAGGTCTTAATCTTACAATTTTCCGTGGTCTAAATTGAACCTGAGGCCAAGACACGTTATTTGTCTAAATATGCACAGTTACACACACTGAACTTCCATAATGCAAGTAAATTGTCCGCTGCTCAATCCTTACTCACCACACTCAACATGCATTAAGGGTTAAGCTTTAGTGCCAGAGAGATAGGTCTACAGTCTGGTGAAGATTTGTCATGACACAAGTACAGTAATTGGAAACTTCTGTCCAGCTTGAATACTTGCTATTTCATCATTCGCTCTGCGACCCTAAACTCACCTGACATGCGAGTCATCAAGTAGTCAAGTTGTGCATTACTATTGTGTTTGTGTGCTGATAAGTAACCCACGGTTAATAGGGGTGTAACGGAACACAGAAGTCACAGTTTGGTACATACTGCAGTTTTGGGGGTCACAGTTCGAACAAGTTTGGTACAACAGGATAAAGCAAAAAATGCCAAATGCTAAGTGTCTTTTCAATGCCACAGCCTAAACTATATGTCAATATGTTTGCTAAAGTCTGTTCTACACGACTGTGAGAATGGCTAACATTTGGGCCTTTCGCAGGGGTGAAAGTAAGCCGGTACTGGCCAGTACGCCGTACCGGGAAGAAATTACGACACACGCACAGGCCCGTCGCGACAAGGCAAGCAAAACAAGCAATTGCTTGCGGCGCCGAGCTGGCTTGGGGCCCCAAGACAACGACTGGTTAAGAATAAAATGCAACGACAAACTGTGTGAGCAAGGGTGCATCACTAAAGTAGGACGTGATCGTAAATAAATTAACAGGTTCCGCCATTGTTATTAGATCTGGACGAGCGGAGCGCTTGGACCCAGAAGAGGCTAAATGTCACGTGTGACGTCAGACTTAACAACCGAATAGCGCGCACAGTAGCCTACAGTAATTGCGCCAACATGTTTTAGCAGACGGACGCACAACGCTTCGAAAGCGATTCAAGTCCAAACCTCCTCTTCATAAACATAGTGGGACCTCCATGTAAGGAGTGGGATGCCCTTCCTTATGTGAAGACTTGGCTTGGCAAAGGAAGGAGAGCTGCTCATTCAACCCAAGGCATGTCTCGTCGTCAAGCAGATGAGGACAGCTACTTCAAGCCTCTTTGGAATTGATTTTAAGTGTTTTACCTTTTCTGTTCTGTTCCACTGTTCTGTTCTAACTATTCAGCTAAAAAATAAATAAATAAATGTTGAAATTAAGTGTTTGCAATTTATTCATAATCAAAACAGATACAGGTGGGTTAAAGAGTGATACTAGTGTGATAAGAAGTCCTAGTGAATGCGTGATAAGTAGACTATAATACAGTAAATAAACAAATAAATACATAATAAATAATTAGGCTAAGTGAAATTTTCGGCGCACGCTGTGCGCGCGCATTAAACCTGTATCATAGTACCACCAAGAAATAAAAACTACTTTCACCCCTGGCCTTTCGAGATATTATATTTGAGCTTCAGTCCAGTGAGTCTGTTTTACATTTTGAGCGTTGACAAACTTCCATTCGCTCTCTCCAGCTAGCTGGCCGTGAGCATTTCTCAAACTCCCGGCACTAAAATACTGACAGATGAGGGAAAATTGTGCAGTTTTTTTGCTAATGTCATCTGATTGACCTCATAATCAGTTTCCATACAGTAGAAATGCCTGTGACTGACTCAGATGTATTCTTTGTGTCTGACTGCATGCACTGAACCGTGACGTCCGTAACCTGATAGTTAGGTATGAATACAAGTATCAGTATAGCCTAATGTTTAATGTTCCATCTCCCTCTCACTGGACAGGTATTGTACTGTACTCTAGCATGGTGCTAGCTGTCACAGTGATTGTCGTAGGAGCGGCCCTAGTTTACTACAGGAAGTGGAGAGGAAGAAACAGGAAGTCCCCAGAGTCATCTGGCCCAGAGCTTCACCTAGACAACATCACAGCAGGACAAGTGAGAGAGAACTACTACGTTTTTCATTCTCTCTCTTTTCTGTCTCACTCTCCTCTTTTCTCTCTTTCTCTCAAAACCATAAGCTTGACCATGTTGTGTCTCTTGCCCATTTTTCCAGGCTGAACGTACGTATGAGAAATTGAGAGTGGAAGATAGAAACACAGACTTTCTCAACCCCATCTACTCTGTAATCAACCACCCCTCTGACTCTACTGGCCCCCTCTCACCCTGCTAGTGTTACTGTTCTATTCTGATCCAACATCATTCCTGTCTACTGTCCTCAAACTCATCCAAAAGGCCAAGCTAACTTGCGCTTAGTTGGCAAGGAGTCCGCCCGTGATGCCTGACGTGACGTTTTGTTTCAACTTTGAACAGAGGTTTTGAACATTACATTTCTAATTTAAGTATCTGATTTACATTTTCAAATATGATGTTATCGCATGGTAAATTTATCTTACAATAAAATATCAAACCAATTGAGATGTCTTTTTTATTTCATTTTGTTTCCCCAAAAAGGAATACAAATTGCAAACATTGTAAGGTTTCTTCCATTTTGTCTCCTCTAGTGAGTTTTTCCATGTCTTCCTTGAGGGTTTAGGTTGGTTGAGGGGCAGTTCTATGGGCGTATCTGAAGCCCTTAGAAACTCTCTCTCCCTCGCTGCGGCGGCCTGGGTTCAAATCCGGCCAGGCCCTTTGCCTCATGTCATCCCTCTCTCTCTCTCCCCACATTTCCTGTCCACTCCAAAAACACACTGTCTCTATCAGAAATAAATCTCTCATGGCAGAGAGAAGTCATCATGCTTGTTGCTGTCTGGCTCAAGATATACACAAATGCACAGGAAGCCTCCAGAACTCAGCTACACGAGCGCGAAACACAACCTCAAAGCAAAAGTACATGTGGTATTTCTGGACTTCCTCACTACGCACCCTATCTCGGTCTAAACTCTACTGCCTCTGATTCTTATCTACAGTCTGTTAGTTACTCATGCAAAACAATTAAAATCTGTCTATACATTTCAAGACATACATCTGTCTGTGCACTGTACAACCAATTTAAATTTTATGACACTCAATCTTGACTTTCTGGAACACCCACAGGGTCAGCAAGTAATTTGTAATCCTGCACATGACTAGCATGCATGCTTGTGTGTGTGCGTGTGTGTGTGTCTCCTCAGAAGTCAACCACAATGTTTATCTGTCCATCTCTCTGACCAGTTATTGGGACGTTCACTGTGGTGGTTGCTATGGGCATCTTTCTCACCTCAGCCCTGGTATGCCACAGGAAGTGGAGAGGAAGAAACAGGAAGTCACTCAAACCGAGTTTGAAACAAGACAGACCAAAAGATAAAGCTGCAGCAGGACATGTAGGAGTTTTTTTTGTTGCTCTCTCTCTTTCACTCCCCATATATCCCCATCTCTCTCTCTCTCTTGCTTGTAAAACAACAAAATCTAACATGTACTGTATTTGTGGCCTATTTCTCCAGGTTGATAGCATGACGTTGACATACTCATAATTCTAGTCAGAATATGAGTCTGATACTGCTCCATTGGGCTGTGATTATGGAGCATGTTTCAAAAACATATTTTCGATCGACAAATGCCTGTGTCATCTGCATAGCGGATGGGAGTCAGGTGGCTGAGTGGTTAGGGAATCGGGCTAGTAAACAGAAGGTTGCCGGTTTCGATTCCCTGCTGTGCGAAAAATGACGTTGTGTCCTTGGGCAAGGCACTTCACCCTACTTGCCTCGGGGGAATGTCCCTGTACTTACTGTACATCGCTCTGGATAAGAGCCTCTGCTAAATGACTAAATGTAAATGTAAATAGCAGTACAAATTTACTCCGGAGCTTCTAATTATGTTTCCTAAAGGCAGCATGTAGAGAGAAAATAGCAGAGGGCCTAGGACAGAACCCTGTGGTACTCCATATTTTACAGTGGAGCTCCTGGATGAACAACCGTCATAGTGGACAAATTGTGATCTGTCAGATAGATATGATCTAAACCACTGGAGTGAAGTACCAGAAATCCCAACATAGTTCTCCATACGTTCCAGGAGAATTTGATGATCCACAGTGTCAAATGCTGCACTTAGGTCCAGGAGAACCAGGACAGAGATAGAGCCTGCATCAGAGGCTAATAGTAGATTATTGACTACCATGGCTAATGCATTTTCAGTGCTGTGGTGAAGACGAAATCCAGACTGGAGAGGTTCAAATAACTGATTTGAGGAAAGGTGGTCAGTGAGCTGTTGTACCACAACTTTTTCTAGAATTTTTGAGAGAAATGGCAGATTTGAAATTGGCCTGTAGTTGCTAAGAGATCCGGGATCCAGGTTTTTTTTTTTTAAGTAGGGGCTTAATAATTGCTTGTTTAAAATCGTCAGGGACTTGGCCAGTTACAATAGATTCATTAATAATCCGAAGTGTAAGGCTGGGTGTCAACTTGCCACCACATATGCTCAAATCTGGAGTCTCAACTTGATGGCTCTCACACCCCATTGTGTAACTTACTGTGCATTGCTAGTCATATGTTGATAAGTAAGGGTCAAGAAGTGGTCTGATTGGTTGTTCTTGTGTATAAAGGGAATGGTGAAGCATTGTTCTATGGATTCTTAATCTCCTGAGACCGTCTCCTCAGTTCTGGCTTGTACGTACTCCTTTCTCACATCTTGCTTTCTATCTCTGATTCACAATAATCATGGTAGTGTAGGTAAGAGTTAACCTTCATTTTGTAACATGTTTGCCTTGTAATTGATTTAATGCATTTGCAATGTTATTAAATGTGTACTTCATTTTAACCTTACTTTGACCATTCTTGCTCTGATTTAACCCATAGAGTCAAATAACTGTAAATTCCATTCGTATTGGCATTATTTGGTTCATGCTAATACACTGTTCCGTTTCCCATCTTCCTTTAAACCATAGGGGAATTAGATTTAGTTGTTTGGACAATTTTTAACCCCCTACATAAGCATGGGTGGTCCAATAATAGGGAGGAGTTCCTTACAAAGTTTGGCAGGAAGGGGGTCGAGAAGGCAACTGGTGGGTTTCGATGAATCTATCAGTTTCATGAATGCTTCCATAGAAATAGGGTTGAAGTGGGTGAGAGCTAGGGATGCACCAATCCAACTTTTTCAGTCCCGATACCGATATCGATGCCTGGGCTTTGTGTATCTGCCGATACCCGATACCAATCCGATACCGTTGTTGAATTAATAATAAACTGGATACTTTCCACCTTATACCTTCCTTCCACCATGTGGAAGAGACTTTCCTAACTAAACATTACTTTCCAAACCAAGACAAAATAACATTGATGTATTGAATTCTTATTTATTTGTTATTTAAAAAACAGTTGTGCATTCAAATCAAAAATAGAATGTAATCAAACTTATGAAAATACATAAATACAATTTAGCAGTAGAAACAAAATAGTGTATTGGTCAAACATACAATAGTAATAAAACAGTAAGCAAACATTTAAAAAAAAATATTAAGTGCAAAGTCCTGCAAACAGGAATTCAAAATAAAACATAGCAGCTGAACCTAAGAATAAACTAATAAAAAGTTGGTCAAACAACAACTTGGTCACACATACAAATAATAACCTTTTCTTGTGGCTCTGAAGCCTCTGATGCTCCAGCTGTGCTGCTCCTCAAGTCTTCCTCTAGTTCCCCTGTCAGTGCATCTTTTGCCCACTTTGCAGACTGTGAACTTGTAAAGTATCTGAAACATAAATACTATGCAGTGGGCAAGGGCAAGGCGTAACAGTGAACTGGCAATGAGTCTGTGGGAAGCCAGGGTAGATGAACTGTGCAGGTAATGAAGGATGGGTAACAGGTGTGTCTGGTTGGGAGGTGAACTGGAAGATGTGGACCGGAGTGTTGGGGTCTGTGACCTGGAACACAGACTGGACAGACACACACAAACCCAGGACTGGACAAGACAGAAACATAACAATATTAGAGTACAGTCAAAATATGCAATAACATCTTTGTCTTTGATAGTAATAGAGTGACCAGTTTGATTTAGTATGAAGCCTTCCATATCTTTCCAGAATCTATTAGTATATGGACAAGAAAAAAATTATTGTGTAAGACTTTCACCATCAATGTTGCAAAATGAGCATTTGACATCCACCTGTGAAAATGTTGACACCATTAGGTTACATGGGTAGAAACTGTGTAAAATCTTGAAATGAACTACTCACCTCTAATTTTACCACTACAGCCATAGTCAGAAACATCACTTCCAAGATAGCTGGTAGCGGTTAACTGACAGGAGGTAAGTATGTACCTATAGTTAGAAAAGAAGAGAGTTATAGAGAGAGAGAGAGAGAGAGAGAGAGAGAGAGAGAGAGAGAGAGAGAGAGAGAGAGAGAGAGAGAGAGAGACTAATATGAGAAAAGAGGAAGAACACAAGGCTGGTGCTGTACAGTATAATCATCTCACTGAGAGAGAGGCAGAGAGACAAAGATACAAGTTGGACAACACTGTTCTCCAGGCGTGTGTTTCTAACCTGAACTTGTCTTAGTCAGAATGAGGACATCTCCACATCTACTGCTGTCTCTTATCAGGTACGTTTAACTTCAGTCAGTCTTTGAATACAGTGTCACTGGACTCATAATAGATCAGTTGAGTGATTCACCTGTTCTCCTGGCAGTTCTGTGTGGTGTGGGTGCTGGGATCAACGTGAAGGGCCGTGAAGGGGACAACGTGTCATTCACATGTCTACACCCTAATGCAAAGACTAACAAGAAGTACCTCTGCAGATCTCCATGCAAAGATGCAGATGTCATAGTTCAGGTAGAAGCAGGTAAAACAGCCATGAAGGATAGAGTCTTTCTGAACGATTTTGGGAAAGGAAAGTTCAGCGTGACCTTCCATCACCTGCAGTTGTCCGATGAAGGGCTGTACCACTGTGGATTGGAGAGAGTTGGAGTGGATACGTATGCAAATGTGCAGTTGAAAGTCCTGAAAGGTCTGTGTTTCTCTACAGAGAAAAATCTTAATTCCATATATGTGCATATCATGTGTCTGACAGGTCCTGCTCTCTCTCTCTTTCCTCTCACACACAACTCCTACCACCTCGACTGTGACCCCTCCTCCTACCGTCCCAATGGTGACCCCTGGATTCACGATTGCATCCACCCCCCCCAGGTCCTCCCACCACAACAACACCAACTGTCTCTCCATCATCCCCAACCACGGAGATATCACTCACCAGTAAGGCACCAGGACAAGGTAGAGAAAATTGATGGCATGTGTGTGTGTGTCGGATATCTATGAGAGGCCGTATAGGCCATAATTCATACTTGGTCTCACATACACGCTATGACCTCACATATATACCATCATACTCTCACATATATACCATCATACTCTCACATATATACCATCATACTCTCACATATATACCATTATACTCTTGCACATAAACTACTTGGTCTCACATACAACACCATAACCTCACATATATACCATTATACTCTCACATATACACCATTATACTCTCACATATATACCATTATACTCTCACATATATACCATTATACTCTCACATATACACCATTATACTCTCACATATACACCATTATACTCTCACATATACACCATTATACTCTCACATATACACCATTATACTCTTGCACATAAACTGGCATACTCTCTTACACACACAAAAATACCGTCTTATATGCACCATCATACTAAAGTATGACAATATATGTAAGAGACAAATAGTATGTGTGAAACAGAATGTTACTATATGTAAGAGAATAACAGGATGTGTAAGAGAGAATACTTGTCTATGTGAGAGAGAATACTTGTCTATGTGAGAGAGAATACTTGTCTATGTGAGAGAGAATACTTGTCTGTGTGAGGGAGAATACTTGTCTATGTGAGAGAGAATACTTGTCTATGTGAGAGAGAATACTTGTCTATGTGAGGGGGAATACTGTTATAAATTAAAATGTATTTGTATAGCCCTTTTTACACGCAAGCATGTCACAGAGGGCTTCACATACGGCCATAGAACTGCCCCTCAACCAACCTAAAACCTCAAGGAAAACAAGGAAAAACTCCCAGAAAAACTCACTGCAGGAGAAAAAATGGAAGAAACCTTGGGAGGAGAGAAACCTTCGGAGGAGAAGTGGAGAGGAAGAAACAGGAAGTCACTCAAACCAAGTTTGAAACAGGACAGACCAACAAAACTGCAGCAGGACATGTAGGAGTTTTTTTGTTGCTCTCTCTCTTTGTCTCCCCATATATCTCCATCTCTCTCTCGCTCGCTTGTAAAACAACAACATCTAACATGTATTTGTGGCCTGTTTCTCCAGGTTGACCAAGTGTATGAGAATGTAAGATTGGAAGACAGAAACACAGACCCTATCTACTCTTGTATGAACTACCCCTCAGATTCTACTGAGACACAGTGCGCATAATCATGCTCTCTGTGTTGAAAACAACATTGAAGTCAGGCATGTGTAATCGTGGCCTACACATTTCTGCGTACCCTGCACAGTGTGTTTTTTTTATGTCAAGCATGATTTTTGGTTTCTGATGAAGGCTATGCATGTTTTCATTTACATAAATGTTGATTTACCATGAGTAGAAGTCCGCAAACAACGTGTTTTTCATCCATATAGTACACACAAACCACACACAAATCATAACAAAAATTCACACACCTACTACCCACTGATAGTATAAATGAAAAACACTTGTTTTTTCTTATGTGTGCATGGCATAGCAGTTTGCCATAAAGTGTTGTCATGTTGTGTAGTAATAAACTCACAGACACACATGGATCCTAATGTGTGAGGTAAGTATGTACGTAACAGTTTCATTACAAAATATAGCTGCAAGCAGCAATGAAGGGGCCAAGCAGCATGCAATATGGAAATTCAGTAGCTAAAGAAGCAAAGCAAAACTTTTAATAAAAAAACATTCGCTTTTTAAAAATCACATTATACTTTTCGGCATCGTGGTGGCGCTACCCCGAAACTTTTGATTACATTCACGGCGTTGCGCAAAAGACGTATACCGAGTTTTGTAACGATAAGCCGATGCGTTTGGTAAATATGTCATTTTGAGACAAAATGCGCTGGCTAGATGTAGCAGCGTTGTATCTATAAAGCACAATGTATCCGCTTCTTCTTGACTAAAAATCCTCTGACAATGAAACGTTATCGCTACCATTATGATTATACTGCCAGACAGCTACTGTGGCGTACTTGGCTTCGCTAAACAGATAATCCGGTATCACGGCAAGCTTGATGACTGTGGCTGGATTCGATCCTACGACCTTACGTTTCATGGGAGCCCGTCTTATCCCAGTGAGCTATTCTCGCTGCGTTCGGTTACTTTATTTTAAAAAAGGAAGTAGTTTCTCCCGTGGCGAGCTTTGTCAGATTTGACCCAATTACAAACAGCTGTAATTCAGTCATATTTTGACATATCAAGGTGATTGTGGTAGGAAGATGATTAGATGACATGCTCGCGATGACATTTCCAAAGTTTCGTCTCCATACGGTAAAACCGTCGCAGAGACAAGGCCTCACGTCCGCTATGGCGTGCTCTTTGTCAAAATCGTTTGCGAGTAACTCGTGAACGGTTTGACGTACCGATGCCATTTTGATAACTTTTTGTCGGCATGGTCTAAAGATGATCTCTTACAATTTTCATGAAAATCGTAGCAACGGCCTAGGAGGAGTTTGAAAAAGTTGGCATTTCTTAAAATACAACTCAGGGAAAAATCCTCGGGACGACAATGACGCCATAGGGTTCAGTCAGATCGTCTGCGTCTAAGGAATCCGATGAAACCTCACTTAAGAAAAACGGTCTCATGGTTCAAAAGTTATGGGCATAAACACACCTCCAACTTTGACACCTTGGTGGCGCTATAGTGCTTCATGGATCGACATGAAACTTGGTGATCAATAGTCAGGAGACCGTTCCAAATCAGTGTGCCAAATTTCAAAACTTTTCACCAATCGCTATCACATTTACATTTAGTCATTTAGCAGACGCTCTTATCCAGAGCGACTTACAGTAAGTACAGGGACATTCCCCCCGAAGCAAGTAGGGTGAAGTGCCTTGCCCAAGGACACAATGTCATTTGACACGGCCGGGAATCAAACTGGCAACCTTCAGATTACTAGCCCGACTCCCTCACCGCTCAGCCATCTGACTCCCACGCTATGCATAATAATAATAATAAAACTAACAATTACAATAGGTGCCACAGCAGCTTCGCTGCTGCTTGGCTCCTAATAAGGGGAAAACTTTTCTGATGATCTTTTCTGAATGATCAGATCCACAAAGAAAGCAAGATTCCATTCAAATATTTTTCTTTTACACAAATGTGTTTGTTTTCTTCTACTGTGTGTTTTGTTGTTTGAGGAATGTTAGAACATTTAGAGAAACAGCAACAGTCTCTCTTGCCACTGTTACCACATACTGATGATGAGGATGAGAATTTGAGAGTGTAAGAGAGAAACACAGACTCTCTCAACACCATCTACTCTGTAATCAAACCACCCCCTGCCTTGTAAAAACCTTGCTGTTGATGATGTCAGAATGCCTCCGTCTCTGAGTTCACATATAGATTTGAACATGCACAGAAAACAGTTGACACTACTTCATGGAACTGAGAAGGATGTGGCTAACTTGCCCGTGATGCATGACGTATCGTTTTGTTTCAACTTTGAACAGGGGTTTTGAACATTTAATCTCTAATGTAAGTATCTGATATTCAAATATGATATTATTGCATGGTAAAGTTATCATACAATAAAATATAAAACCAATTGAGATTTCATTTTATTGCATTTTGTTTCCCCAAAAAGGAATACAAATTGCAAACATTGTATGCTACATGTGATTTGAATGTTTGATTCATCATTTGAATGATTACAGTAATACAAAAAAGTTAAATGCTAATGTTTTACTGGATAGTAGCATAGAAATTAAATACAAGATGCTTTTTGACATTGTATTTTCAAATGGACAATAATCATGTGTACTCAATGCAATATTAAATGATCATTTAAGTATTTATCATTTGAACATCTCATGTGTAGTTATAAAAGGAGAGAGAGAGAGAGAGAGAGAGAGAGAGAGAGAGAGAGAGAGAGAGAGAGAGAGAGAGAGAGAGAGAGAAAGAGACTAATATGAGAAAAGAGGAAGAACACGAGGCTGGTGCTGTACAGTATAATCATCTGACTGAGATTGAGGCAGAGAGACAAAGATACAAGTTGGACAACACTGTTCTCCAGGCGTGTGTTTCTAACCTGAACTTGTCTTAGTCAGAATGAGGAACCTCCACATCTACTGCTGTCTCTTATCAGGTACGTTTAACTTCAGTCAGTCTTTGAATACAGTGTCACTGGACTCATAATAGATCAGTTGAGTGATTCACCTGTTCTCCTGGCAGTTCTGTGTGGTGTGGATGCTGGTATCAACGTGCAGGGCCGTAAAGGGGACAACGTGTCATTCACATGTTCACACTCTATAGCATGGTCCAACAAGAAGTACCTCTGCAGATCTCCATGCAAAGTTGCAGATGTCATAGTTCAGGTTGAAGCAGGTAAAACATCCTTGAAGGACAGAGTCTTTCTTAACGATTTAGGAAATGGAACGTTCAGTGTGACCATCCATCACCTGGTGATTTCCGATGATGGGCTGTACCACTGTGCAGTGCATAGATTTGCACCGGATACGTATATAAATGTGCAGTTAACAGTCCTGGAAGGTGAGTGTTTCTCTACATACAACAATCTTCATCCCATACATGTATATATCAGCTGTCTGACATGTTCTGCTCTCTCTTTCCTCTCACACACAGATCCTACTACCTCGAATGTGACCCTTCCTCCTACTGTCCCAATGGTGACCCCTGGATTCACGATTGCATCCACACCCCCAGGTCCTCCCAACACAACAACACCAACTGTCTGTCCATCATCCCCAACCACGGAGATATCACTCACCACTAAGGCACCAGGACAAGGTAGAGAAAATTGATGGCATGTGTGTCTGTGTGTTAGTAACATGCAGGTCAGGTCTTAATCTTAAACTTTTTCTGCTCTAAATTGAACCTGAGGCTAAGACATGTTATTTGTCTAAATATGCACAGTTACGCACACTGAACTTTCATAAAGCAAGTAAATTGTCCGCTGCACAATCCTTACTCACCACACTCCACATGCATTAAGGGTTAAGCTTTAGTGCCAGAGAGATAAGTCTACAGTCTGGTGAACATTTGTCATGACACAAGGACAGTAATTGGAATCTTCAGTCCAGTTTGAATACATCGTATCGCAACATTTGCTCTGCGACCCTAAACTCACCTGACATGCGAGTCATCAAGTAATGAGTCAAGTTGTGCATTACTGATGTGTGTGTGTGCTGATAAGTAACCCACGGTTAATAGGGGTGTAACGGAACACAGAAGTCACAGTTTGATACATACTGAAACAGGATAAAGCACAAAATGCCAAATTCTACGCTTCTTTGCATATTACTTCAATGCCACAGCCTAAACTATTTGTCAATCTGTTTGCTCAGATGTATTCTTTGTGTCTGACTGCATGCACCGAACCGTGACGTCCGTAACCTGATAGTTAGTAGTGAATACATGTATCAATACAGCCCTAATGTTTAATGTTCCATTGCCCCCCCCCCATTGGACAGTTATTGTACTGTACTCTAGCATGGTGCTAGCTGTCACAGTGATTGTCGTAGGAGTAGTAAATGCTAATGTTTTACCGGATAGTAGCATAGACATTAAATACAAGATGCTCTTTGACATTGTCTTTTCAAATTGACAATAATTATGTGTACTCAATGCAATATTAAATGATAATTTAAGTATTTATCATTTGAGCATTTCATGTATAGTTTGAAAAGAAGAGAGTGAGAGAGAGAGAGCGAGAGAGAGAGACAAAATAACATGAGAAAAAAGGAAGAACACAAGCCTAATGTCATCTGATTGACCTCATAATCAGTTTCCATACAGTAGAAATGCCTGTGACTGACTCAGATGTATTCTTTGTGTCTGACTGCATGCACAGAACCGTGACGTCCGTAACCTGATAGTTAGGTATGAATACAAGTATCAATACAGCCTAATGTTTAATGTTCCATCTCCCCCTCACTGGACAGGTATTGTACTGTACTCTAGCATGGTGCTAGCTGTCACAGTGATTGTCGTGGGAGCGGCCCTGGTTTACTACAGGAAGTGGAGAGGAAGAAACAGGAAGTCACCAGAGTCATCTGGCCCAGAGCTTCACCTAGACAACATCACAGCAGGAGAAGTGAGAGAGAACTACTACGATTTTTATTCTCTCTCTTTTCTGTCTCATTCTCTTCTTTTCTCTCCTTCTCTCAAAACCATAAGCTTGAGCATGTTGTGTCTCTTGCCCATTTCTCTAGGTTGAACATCTGTATGAGGAATTGACAGTGGAAGAGAGAAACACAGACTCTCTCAACCCCATCTACTCTGTAATCAACCACCCCTCTGATTCTACTGGTCCCCTCTCACCCTGCTAGTGTTACTGTTCTATTCTGATCCAACATCATTCTTGTCTACTGTCAAACTCATCCAAAAAGCCAAGGCCAGCAACAGACTCCCAAACTCTGCCTTCTACAAACCTTGCTGTTGATGATGTCAGAATGGCTCTGTCTCTGAGTTCACACATAGATATAAAAACATGCATAGAAACCAGTTGTCACTTCTTCATGGAACTGGGAAGGATGTGGCTAACTTGCGCTAAAGTGGCAAAGAGTCCACCCGAATTGAGAAGAAAGAAATTTGCTGTCATCCAAGTTCCAGAAACACATTTTTCCAGAGCTTGTGGTAGTTCTCCAGGCTTTAGGGACATGTATAGCTGTGTGTCATCTGCATAGCAGTGAAAATTTACTCCGGATAGTGGACAAATTGTGTTCTGTCAGATAGATACGATCTAAACCACCAGAAATTCCAACATAGTTCTCCATACGTTCCAGGAGAATTTGATGATCCACAGTGTCAAATGCTGCACTTAGGTCCAGGAGAACCAGGACAGAGATAGAGCCTGCATCAGAGGCTAATAGTAGATTATTGACTACCATGGCTAACGCAGTTTCAGTGCTGTGGTGAAGACGAAATCCGGACTGGAGGGGTTCATACAACTGATTTGAGGAAAGGTGTTCAGTGAGCTGTTGTACCACAACTTTTTCTAGAATTTTTGAGAGAAATGGCAGATTTGAAATTGACCTGTAGTTGCTAAGAGATCAGGGATTCAGGTTTGGTTTTTTAAGTAGGGGCTTAATAATTGCTTGTTTAAAATCGTCAGGGACATGGCCAGTTACGATAGATTCATTAATAATACTAAGTGTAAGGCTGGGTGTCAACCTGCCCCCACCTCTCATATGCTCAAATCTGGAGTTACTGGACGGAGTCTCAACTTGATGGCTCTCACACCCCATTGTGTAACTTACTGTGCATTGCTAATCATATGTTGATAAGTAAGGGTCAAGAATTGGTCTGATTGGTTGTTCTTGTGTATAAAGGGAATGGTGAAGCATTGTTCTGTGGATTCTTAATCTCCTGAGACTTTCTCCTCAGTTATGGCTTGTACATACTCCTTTCTCACATCTTGCTTTCTATCTCTGATTCACAATAATCATGGTAGTGTAGGTAAGAGTTAACCTTCATTTTGTAACATGTTTGCCTTGTAATTGATTTCATTCATTTGCAATGTTATTAAATGCGTACTTCATTTTAACCTTACTTTGACCATTCTTGTTCTGATTTAACCCATGCAGTCAAATACATTTACATTTATTCATTTAGCAGACGTTTTTATCCAAAGCGACTACCAAGAGAGAGCTTTACAAAAGAGCATAGGTCACAGATCATAACAACAAGATAGCCCCAAAACAGTGGCATACATTGTGAAAAGCAAATAAGTGCCAATGGAGAGAACCATAAGAGCATGTAGTTAAACAAGTTACAAATTAAACAACATGAAACTCAAAAGTGCAAGAGTGTACCTGTAGACAAAGCAAGCTAAAATAATATAATTCACAACGAGTACATAAGTTAAATCAGTTGCAACTAACCAACAAGAGCAACAAGTCCCTCAGTAAGAGTCATTGTGTTCCTGGAGGAAGCTAACATCAGGTCCAGAAAATCATTCCTAAGTACCCTTGTACTCCCGGAACAAGTGCAAATAACTGTAATTCCTTTCGTATTGGCATTATTTGGTTCATGCTAATACACTGTTCAGTTTCCCATCTTCCTTTAAACCATAGGGGAATTAGGTTTGGTTGTTTGGACAATATTTAACCCCCTAGATAAGCATGGGTGGTCCAATAATAGAGAGGAGTTCCTTACAAAGTTTGGCAGGAAGGACGTAGAGAAGGCAACTGGTGGGTTTCGATGAATCTATCAGCTTTATGAACGCTTCCATAGAAATAGGGTTGAAGTGGGTGAGAGCTAGGGATGCACCAATCCAACTTTCTCAGTCCCGATACCGATACCGATGCCTGGGCTTTGTGTATCTGTCGATACCCGATACCGATCCGATACCGTTGTTGAATTAATAATAAACTGGATACTTTCCACCTTATACCTTCCTTCCACCATGTGGAAGAGACTTTCCTAACTAAACATTACTTTCCTAACTAAAACAAAATAACATTGATGTAATGTATTGAATTATTATTTATTTGTTATTTAAAAAACTATTTTGGGATAATAATACATAAATGTATTAATTGTTATCCAGTGACATTAGGGATTTATTTAGCACTTTTGCAAGGCACTGTATTCATGTCACATTCTCAATGGGGGCTGAGCACCCCTAAAGGTCTGATCCTAGAATCGCCCCTGATTCCTAACAATTGAAGGCCGAGACTTTTTGGAAAAGGGGCGGGGGACCGACACTGTCTCAATGGGAAAAACTACATCAGCAACCACACTGGCTACACTATAAGCTAAGCTATCGGGCCCCAAACAACTAGCAACATACCTATCAGACTCTCATCAGGTCACAAATACCTTTTACAAATACAATAATGAAAAACATAATACAAAAACAGTAATAACAATAAGATTAAAGTACAGTGGATAACAATCAAGACAGTGAAAAATACCAAGAGATATATAAATTAGAGCAGAGACATATTTGAAAACAGTTCCTTATAATATTGAATAGTGTATAAGGCTTTCCTATTTCGTAGCAGATTCAGAGATTCTATCAGGAGATTAAAGTGTAGTGAGGTCAGCAAGACCACACAGAGCCAACATCTTGCCACACCTGAAGAGTGATTCAATCACATCAGACAAACCTAATCAGCCCTTGTGACACCCTCAGTATGCTGATTACCCACCAAACGCCGATGCAAAGGAACCATAGAATTGGGGGGGGGACCTCCCCAATCTACCTAATCAGCCCTCCTGCTAGCGTGCAAGCTTCAAAGGCCCTGCTTGAGACAACACGTCTCCAGCAACCATTTGTGCTCTCCGTTTTGGCGGCGATTTGAACAAAGAACATACCTTGATCAGAACTTTTGAGGAAAGTTCTTGAGACTTCACCTTTACCACAAGAGTAGAAGGTGAAGAATTATGACAGAGATATTTGTGTCATGTTTGTTACTTTGTTTTAATGTTGTGTACACTGAAATCTTGATTCTAGTAACTACTCCTTCTTCCTGAAAGATAACCACGTCATTCTTGGTATCTACACAAAGCTATCATAATAAAACAATCATTCGACTATATTTTGTAACTGTACCAAGATGTCCAGAACAATATTTGAACAATCTTATGAACCAGCCAGAGACTAGTTCACACCTTTGGTAGGTGTGAAGGAAGGAGGGGGGAGTTGAGAACCCAACTTCCCCCAATCAACGTCTGACCCCAGACAGGTCCTCCCTCGAACTCTGAACTGTATAAAACTCTAAGATGACCATCCATCTGGGACTCCAGCGAAATCAACCATGGCATGAACGCCATCAGGATTGGCGTTCCAAAGGACGTCGCCAAGCTTCTCCTGAGATTCAACTTTGCGTCCTGAGATAGTGAACGCATCACTATCTGGACGTTTCAACAGAAGAACCAAAAACACAATTCTAATTGCGACTTGACTGAGATCCCGCAGGCTCAGTCACATGACCTTGCAGAGCAGCCGCGCTTTGACTTCAGATTCTTCAAATGGACCTTTGGCGCAAACCAGCCTCAACCTCATTGATCAACCCCTGATCAAATGTAACTATGGCTAACGCTCTTTCCTCCCCGACATGGCATTGGCGTGAGCTCTGTTTATGATTTGTAAGGATGTAATCATTGACGGTACAATTTCTGTCTTTCTTTAAGTTAGACCATTTCATTCTGTTCATTGACACCAATCTCTCATATCAAACCCATAATCTAACTTGTTCATAAGATCTGTTTACCTTACTTGAATAAATTCATTGTAAAGATAGTTTGACGTGCGTGTTCACTAATGTTACGATTGGCTCTTACACTTAGAACAAATTCATTCCTAAAGATGAGACTGATTATTACATATTACATATAGGATTCCCTAATGTCCTAAACCAATATTAGGGTGGTGCCCCGAGACCTTATTATACATTAAGTATGTCTATCTTTAAACGAGCAAACCCTGCTACAAAAGTCTATTAGAAATACTGTAAAGCGCAGAATAGAGTTTGAAAATGTGTCTTTATGAACATGAAATGTACCTGATCAGAGCCATATTGTTAACATTCAAGTTTAAGGATATTAGAGTACAGTCAAAATATGCAATAACATATTTGTCTTTGATAGTAATAGAGTGACCAGTTTGATTTAGTATGAAACCTTCCATATCTTTCCAGAATCTATTAGTATATGGACAAGAATAAAATGTATGCAGCTTCAGTGTTGCAAAATGAGCATTTGACATCCACCTGTGACCATTTTGACACCATTAGGTTACATGGGTAGAAACTGTGTAAAATCTTTAAATGAACTTCCCACCTCTAATTTTACCACTACACCCCTGGTCAGACACGTCGGTTCCGAGATAGCTGGTAAAGGTTAACTGACAGGAAGTAAGTATGTACCTATAGTCAGAAAAGAAGAGAGTGAGAGAGAGAATAATATGAGAAAAGAGGAAGAACACGAGGCTAGTGCTGTACAGTATAATCATCTCACTGAGAGAGAGGCAGAGAGACAAAGATACAAGTTGGACAACACTGTTCTCCAGGCGTGTGTTTCTAACCTGAACTTGTCTTAGTCAGAATGAGGAACCTCCACATCTACTGCTGTCTCTTATCAGGTACGTTTAACTTCAGTCAGTCTTTGAATACAGTGTCACTGGACTCATAATAGATCAGTTGAGTGATTCACCTGTTCTCCTGGCAGTTCTGTGTGGTGTGGATGCTGATATCTTCGTGCAGGGCCGTGAAGGGGACAACGTGTCATTCATATGTTCACACTCTAATGCATGGTCCAACAAGAAGTACCTCTGCAGATATCCATTCAACAATGCAGATGTCATAGTTCAGGTTGAAGCAGGTAAAACATCCAAGAAGGACAGAGTCTTTCTGAACGATTCAGGAAATGGAACGTTAAGAGTGACCTTCCATCACCTGGAGATTTCCGATGAAGGGCTGTACCAGTGTAGATATGATGCTAGATTTGCAGTGGATCCGTATATAGCTGTGCAGTTAACAGTCCTGAAAGGTGAGTGTTTCTCTACATACAACAATCTTCATCCCATACATGCATATATCAGCTGTCTGACATGTTCTGCTCTCTCTTTCCTCTCACACACAGCTCCTACTACCTCGAATGTGACCCCTCCTCCTACTGTCCCCATGGTGACCCCTGGATTCACGATTGCATCCACACCCCCAGGTCCTCCCACCACAACAACACCAACTGTCTCTCCATCATCCCCAACCACAGAGATATCACTCACCAGTAAGGGACTAAGACAAGGTAGAGAAAATCGATGGTATGTGTGTGTGTGTTAGCAGCGGGCAGGTCAGGTCTTAATCGTACAATTGCTTGTGCTCTAAATTGAACATGAGACTAAGACACGTTATTTGTCTAAATATGCACAGTTACACACACTGAGCTTCAAGAAAGTAATAAATTGTCCGCTGCAAATCCTTACGCACTACACTCCACTCACTCCACATGCATTAAGGGTTAAGCTTTAGTGCCAGAGAGATAGGTCTAAAGGTCTGTGGAAATGTTTGTCATGACACAAGGACAGTAATTGGAAACTTCTGTCCAGTTTGAATACATCCTATCTCAACATTCGCTCTGCGACCCTAAACAGATGCTCTTATCTAGAGCGAGCTACAGTAAGTACAGGGACATTCCCCCTAAGGCAAGTAGGGTGAAGTTCCTTGCCCAGGGCCCAACGTAATCGAACGGCAACCTTCTGATTGGTAGCCCAATTCCCTAACCGCTCAGCCATCTGATCCCCCCCTAAACTTCCCCTAAACTCCCCCCTAAACTCTCCTAAACTCACCTGACATGCTAGTCATCAAGTAGAGTCAAGTTGTGCATTACTATTGTGTTTGTGTGTTGATAAGTAACCCACGGTTATAATAGGGGTTTAACGGAACACAGAAGTCACAGTTTGGTACATACTGCAGTTTTGGGGGTCACAGTTCGATACAAGTTCGGTACAACAGGATAAAGCACAAAATGCCAAATGCTAAGTGTCTTTTCAATGCCACAGCCTAAACTATATGTCAATCTGTTTGCTAAAGTCTGTTCTACACGACCGTGAGAATGGCTAACATTTGGGCCTTTCGAGATATTACATTTGAGCTTCAGTCCAATGAGTCTGTTTTATATTTTGAGCATTGACAAACTGCCATTCACTCTCTCCAGCTAGCTGGTCGTGAGCGTTTTTCAAACTCCCGGCACTAAAACACACAGATGAGGGAAAATTGTGCAGTGTTTTTGCAAATTTCATCTGATTGACCTCATAATCAGTTTCCATACAGTAGAAATGCCTGTGGACTGACTCAGATGTATTCTTTGTGTCTGACTGCATGCACAGAACCGTGACGTCCGTAACCTGATAGTTAGGTATGAATACAAGTATCAATACAGCCTAATGTTTAATGTTCCATCTCCCTCTCACTGGACAGGTATTGTACTGTACTCTAGCGTGGGTGCTAGCTGTCACATTGATTGTCGTGGGAGCGGGCCCTAGTTTACTACAGGAAGTGGAGAGGAAGAAACAGGAAGTCACCAGAGTCATCTGGCCCAGAGCTTCACCTAGACAACATCACAGCAGGACAAGTGAGAGAGAACTACTACGTTTTTCATTCTCTCTCTCTTCTGTTTCACTCTCCTCTTTTCTCTCCTTCTCTCATAACCATAAGCTTGAGCATGTTGTGTCTCTTGCCCATTTTTCTAGGTTGAACGTGTGGATGAGAATTTGACAGTGGAAGATAGAAACACAGACTTCTCAACCCCATCTACTCCTGTAATCAACCACCCTCTGATTCTACTGGTCCCCTCTCACCCTGCTAATGTTACTGTTCAATTCTGATCCAACATCATTATTGTCTACTGTCCTCAAACTCATTCAAAAAGCCAAGCTAACTTGCACTTAACTGGCAAGGAGTTCCGCCCGTGATTGCCTGACGTAACGATTGTTTCAACTTTGAACAGGCGGTTTTAGCATTACATTTCTAATGTAAGTATCTGATTTACATTTTCTATATGACTGTTATTGCATGGTAAATTTATCTTACAATAAAATATAAATTCAATTAAGATTAATTTTTATTGCTTGTTTTTTCCAAAAAAGGAAGACAAATTGCAAGTATTTGTAAGATTTCTTCAATTTTTCTCCTCTAGTGAGTTGTTCGGGGAGTTTTTCCTTGTCTTCCTTGAGGGTTTAGGTTGGTTGAGGGGCAGTTCTGTGGGTGTCTGTGAAGCCATCTGTGACATTGCTTGTGAATAAGGGCTATACAAATCATTTTTGATTTGATTTGTATTGACATGTTGATTTTATAGTTTGATTCATAATTTGAAACGTTTAATAAAAAATGCTCAATGCCAATGTTTTACTGGATAGTAACATGTCTTAGTGTGCGTGGTGTTAGTAACATGCAGGTCAGGTGTTAATCTTTTAAATGTTTCGCGCTCTAACTTGACCCGGATGCTAAGATGTCTAATATGGTCTAAATATGCACAGTTACACACACTGAGATGCAGTTAGAAACTATCTCTCCCTCGCTGCGGCGGCCTGGGTTCAAATCCGGCCAGGCCCTTTGCCTCATGGCCATCCCTCTCTCTCTCTCCCCACATTTCCTGTCCACTCCAAAAACACACTGTCTCTATCAGAAATAAATCTCTCATGGCAGAGAGAAGTCATCATGCTTGTTGCTGTCTGGCTCAAGATATACACAAATGCACAGAGCCTCCAGAACTCAGCTTACACTAGCCCGAAACACAACCTCAAAGCAAATGTACATGTGGTATTTCTGGACTTCCTCACTACGCACCCTATCCTCGGTCTAAAACTCTACTGCCATCTGATTCTTATCTACAGTTCTGTTAGTTACTCATGCAAAACAATTCAAATCTGTCTATACATTTCAAGACATACATCTGTCTATGCACTGTACAACCAATTTCTATTTATGACACTCAATCTTGATTTTCTGGTACACTCACAGGGTCAGCAAGTAATTTGTAATCCTGCACATGACTAGCGTGCATGCTTGTGTGTGCGTATAGGTGTGTGTCTCCTTAGAAGTCACCACAATGTTTATCTGTCCATCTTACTGACCAGTTATTGGAAGGTTCACCGTGGTGGTTGCTATGGGCATCTTTCTCACCTGCAGCCCTTGTTACCACAGGAAGTGGAAAGGAAGAAACAGGAAGTCACTCAAACCGAGTTTGAAACAAGACAGACCCAAAGATAAAATTGTTTCTCTCTCTCTTTCACTCCCCATATATCTCCATCACTCTCTCTCACTTGTAAAACAACAAGATCTAACATGTATTTGTGGCCTGTTTCTCCAGGTTGACCAAGTGTATGAGCATTTAAGTCTGGAAGACAGAAACACAGACCCTATCTACTCTTGTATGAACTACCCCTCATATTCTACTGAGACACAGTGCGCATAATCATGCCTCACTGTGTTGAAAACAACATTTAAGTCAGGTCCGAAAAATACGGTAATCTTGGCCTACACATTTCTGCGTACCCTGCACAGTGTTGTTTTTTTTATGTCAAGCATGATTGTTGTTGGATGCTGATGAAGGCTATGCAGTTTTCTTTTACATAAATGGTTGATTTACCATGAGTAGAAGGCCTCTCTCTCTCTCCTCTCTCCTCTCTCGCTCTCGCTCTCTCTTCTCTGTCCTCTCGCACATCTCAAAGGACAGCTAATGGAAGAAGGCATGATGTAAGGCATAACAGTTCAATTATTTTCCCTTTCCATTTTTAACACTTTACGTACAGACTATTTGAATATACGGTATGTGTATATATGTTTATTTCTGAACATGCCAATGAAGCACTTGATATGATTTGTATACTTGTAAGGCAGACCACAGGGCTCTGGCAAGATTTTTTTCCTGATTGATAAGGCACGATCTTTCAAACCCATAAGGACATTTTTGTATTTTAACTCTACACACTAACCACAAAACCTTAAACCGACATTCCAGCAAAACCTTCATACATCTCTTGGAAAAAGGAAAAAAAATAATACACAAATGAATGCATGCTGGGTGTGCATGTGTGTGTGTACGTGTGTGTGTGTTTTGGTGATTGCGAGTTTGTGTGTGTGGGCTGTGTGTGTGCGTGCTGTGTCTGCTCTGCGTGCATGCCGTCAGTGTGTGATGTGCGTGCGTGTGCGGCAGTGTGTGTGCTGGTGTGTATGCCAGCGTGCGTGCGTGCGTGTGGCAGCAACAGATGAGGTCCAGCTGATTTCTCCCCAGGTGATGTGACAGTTGATCTTGTCGGCTCTGATATTTACTGGCCGCGGTCGATGAGGAACCCGCGGAAGGAATACTAAACACATGCAGGCACACACACACACACCTCAACTTCTCTAAACCTAATCACAACTCACCCGCCCACCAAAACAACAGTCTTCTTAGGATTGGGTCTGTTCCTGTTACTTTTCCTCCTTTTCCTTGGCGGACGAGGAGGAAGAGACGGCAGTGGAGACAGAAAAAAATCCCCCATGTCCATTTCTTTGTGTCTCTTGCCCCCCTCTGGTTCTGCCCTTCCTCTTCATCTCTGTCTCTTGGGCTGCACTGATGTACATATAGACACAGGCTGTGTCTCCTGTCCTGTGCTATCCAGTTCTGCTGCGATAACCGCTCAGATAGCATCTGGGCTGGCCAAAGAAGGATGTGCCGCGGAAAATGCTTTAACGTCTATCAGGCAATTAACCTTCCAATGTGTGTGTTTGTGTGTGCTTTCGCCTAGCGTGTATGTGTGTGTGTGTGTGTGTGTGCTTTTCCACGACAGCTTGCATGCGTCCTAAGCTACAGTGGGAAAATAATGTTGCCATGGCAGTGACCTCTGTGGTCTGGTGCATGATGGGTAATTGCGTGACTGGGTATGAAATCAGCATGTGTGAAGGTATTCAGTGCAGCGTAACCTGCACAACCAGGGAAAAAACACCAGTAGTGATAGCTGCTTGATAATGATAACGATTGTGATTGCGATTATTATGGCAACGATCACGGCTGCCTATTTCCAACTGTGGAGACAAACTCAGGTGGTCTGAACCTATGAAGTGAGCTAGGGGCCCAGGATATGGTTCTGCTTGAGGGGATGTTGTGTTCAGCTCTTTCCATATGGTGACAGTTAAGAGTGCAAATAACATTAATTCAATGAATTATTCAAAAGGTCTTTTACATATGGTGCATGTGGCCATGAAGGCAATGGTGATTTGTGCATAATTATTTCCCCAAGACCTTATTGTTTCTTCAAGACGAAATGTTCTTATCATGAAGGACTGGGGTAAGGATAAGGGCACACACACACACACACACGCATACAAGCACAAACACACTTCAGTCCCCAGCACATGCATGCGTACCCCCACTTTCCACACTCCACACAGTCACTATCCCACGGAGCGGGCGCAGTATTAGTTTTGTCTTTCGTCTCTGTATCTCCCTTGTGACCAGACAGGATTAATAAACACAGACTAGTGTCTGATTGAATGATGATTAACCTCTACAGGCTGGGGGAGAGGAGGAGAGAGAGAAAGAGAGGAGAGAGAGAGACAGAAAGAGTGAGAAAGAAAGAGAGCGAGAGAAAGAGAGAAAGACAGAGAGGAGAGAGAAAAGAGAGAAAGAGAGGGAGAGAAACTAGGCACTTTTCTCTGCCACCACAGAACACAACACATCTGCGCACGTCGTCACAGGTGTGGCCTGTGTCCGTCACCGAGGGCATTGTGAGTGTGGTGGCTGCATGAGCGGTGAGAGGGAGTCGGGCTATTAATCAGAAAGGTTGTTGGTTCGATTCCGGCCGTGCCAAATGACGTCGTGTCCTTGGGCAGGCACTTCACCCTACTTGCTCGGGGGGAATGTCCCTGTACTTACTGTAAGTCGCTCTGGATAAGAGCGTCTGCTAAATGACTACATGTAAATGTAATGATCCGCACCACACAGTTCACAGGACGGGCCTGGCCGTCGTTAGCTATGTGACTCAGGCTACCTCCCATCCTGCTCCTCTCTCTCTCTCTCTCTCCCTCTCTCTCTCTCTCTCTCTCTCTCTCCTTGTCTTTCTAGTTCTCTCTCTTCCTTCCTTTATCTCCCACTTAATACCGCAGTCAGTCACTTTTTCTCATCAGTGTCTCTCCCTCTCTGCCCCCTCCCCCCCTTCCCCCATCTCTCTTTTATGCTTACACAGCTTTACTGTCACACTACTGGAAAACTGACTTCTGGGAATTTTTGATCGGGCGTGCGCGATAGCTATAATGAGGCCGGCCGACAACGACACCAAGGCAACACACACACACTTGCGCACACACACCAAAGCCCCAGACCGGCCTTGTCTGGCCTCTTCAACCCTGCTGTGGAGATTAAGCCCTCGTCCCAAACATAAAGCCTGCTTACACAAGAGCAAGTCACTGTCCGATCAGTGGCGTCTAGCACATGGTCCAGGCCAAGCCTCTCTCCAAATGAACCACTCTGGCTAGGACACGGTTTGAGTGTGTGTGCGTCTGTGTGTGTGCATGCGTGTGTGGACGGTGGTGGGCATCGTTGTGGGGTGAGTGAGTGAGTGAGTGAGAGTGCAGGTGTGTGTGTGAGGGCTTGGTTGCAGATTGAATGATTGAGCGTTCAGATGTGTGTGTGTGTGTGTGTGTGGGAAACCGAAGCTGACAGGGGTGATGGGGTTCTATCTGTCTCCCTGTCTCCTCCCCTGACCTCACTGGTCCTCTCTGATTAATAGAACGCCCTCTGGAGAGATTAAAACAGCTCATGGATAGTAGATGTCTGGAAGGGAGAGGGAGATAGATAGATAGATAGATATAGAGGGAGGGGGAGGGAGAGGGGGAGGGGGAAGAAAGAAGGAGAGAGAGAGAGTGGGGAGGATTTGAATATAAAAAAAAGTTGCAGGCAGAGGATTGGCAAAGTCCTGCCTTCATCCCTCCCTCCCTCCAACTTAATATCCAAATCATTCAACATGACCCCCCCTCGCCCTCGCCCTCTCCGCCTCTGCTCTCTCTCTCTCTTTCTCTCTCTCTCTCTATCTCCCTCCCTCTCTCTTTCTAACTCTGTGTGTGTTTGGGTTCAGCCTCAGGTCAGGTATCAGAGTGACAGATCGGAGAGCAGCCCCTTTGAGCTCAAACAACATCCTTCCTGAGCCAGTAAGGGGGGGGGGGGGGGCATCCGTCTTGACCAATGCTGTCGCAGGTCACCCCATCCCCCCCCACCCGCCACACACACACACACATACCACCCCTCCCCCACACACATTCTCGGTGACGGAGGCACCGGAGCTGGGCACCTCAGATGGACTCCCCTGCACCCGTGGGCCCCCTCCCTTGACAAGACACACGGCCAGGCCCGTCCTGTGAACTGTGTGGTGCGGATCATTACATTTACATGTAGTCATTTAGCAGACGCTCTTATCCAGAGCGACTTACAGTAAGTACAGGGACATTCCCCCCGAGGCAAGTAGGGTGAAGTGCCTTGCCCAAGGACACAACGTCATTTGGCACGGCCAGGAATCGAACCAACAACCTTCTGATTAATAGCCCGACTCCCTCACCGCTCATGCAGCCACACACTCACAATGCCCTCGGTGACGGACACAGGCCACACCTGTGACGACGTGCGCAGATGTGTTGTGTTCTGTGGTGGCAGAGAAAAGTGCCTAGTTTCTCTCCCTCTCTTTCTCTCTTTTCTCTCTCCTCTCTGTCTTTCTCTCTTTCTCTCGCTCTCTTTTCTTTCTCACTCTTTCTGTCTCTCTCTCTCCTCTCTTTCTCTCTCTCCTCCTCTCCCCCAGCCTGTAGAGGTTAATCATCATTCATCAGACACTAGTCTGTGTTTAATTAATCCTGTCTGGTCACAAGGGAGATACAGAGACGAAAGACAAACTAATACTGCGCCCGCTCCGGGGATAGTGACTGTGTGTGAGTGTGAAAGTGGGGGTACGCATGCATGTGCTGGGGACTGAAGTGTGTTTGTGCTTGTTAGCGTGTGTGTGTGTGTGACCTTATCCTTACCCCAGTCCTTCATGATAAGAACATTTCTGTCTTGAAGAACAATAAAGCTCTTGGGGAAATAATTATGCACAAATCACCATTGCCTTCATGGCCACATGCACCATATGTAAAAGACCTTTTGAATAATTCATTGAATTAATGTTATTTGCACTCTTAACTGTCGCCATATGGAAAGAGCTGAACACAACATCCCTCAAGCAGAACCATATCCTGGGCCCTAAGCTCACTTCATAGGTTCAGACCACCTGAGTTTGGCTCCACAGTGGAAATAGGCAACCGTGATCGTTGCCATAATAATCGCAATCACAATCGTTATCATTATTAAAGCAGCTATCACTACTGGTGTTTTTCCCTGGTTGTGCAGGTTACGCTGCACTGAATACCTTCACACATGCTGATTTCATACCCAGTCACGCAATTACCCATCATGCACCAGACCACAGAGGTCACTGCCATGGCAACATTATTTTCCCACTGTAGCTTAGGACGCATGCAAGCTGTCGTGGAAAAGCACACACACACACACATACACGCTAGGCGAAAGGCACACACAAACACACACATGGAAGGTAATTGCCTGATAGACGTTAAAGCATTTTCCGCGGCACATCCTTCTTTGGCCAGCCCAGATGCTATCTGAGCGGTTATCGCAGCAGAACTGGATAGCACAGGACAGGAGACACAGCCTGTGTCTAGATGTACATCAGTGCAGCCAAGAGACAGAGATGAAGAGGAAGGGGCAGAACCAGAGGGGGGCAAGAGACACAAAGAAATGGACATGGGGGATTTTTTCTGTCTCCACTGCCGTCTCTTCCTCCTCGTCCGCCAAGGAAAGGAGGAAAAGTAAAGGAACAGAACCAAATCCTAAGAAGACTGTTGTTTTGGTGGGCGGGTGAGTTGTGATTAGGTTTAGAGAAGTGGAGGTGTGTGTGTGTGTGCCTGCATGTGTTTAGTATTCCTTCCGCGGGTCCTCATCGACCGCGGCCAGTAAATATCAGAGCCGACAAGATCCAACTGTCACATCACCTGGGGAGAAATCAGCTGGACCTCATCTGTTGCTGCCACACGCACGCACGCACGCTGGCATACACACCCAGCACACACACGCCGCACACGCACGCACATCACACACTGACGGCATGCACGCAGAGCAGACACAGCACGCACACACACAGCCCACACACACAAACTCGCAATCACCAAAACACACACACACACACGTACACACACACATGCACACCCGCATGCATTCATTTGTTTATTATTTTTTCCTTTTCCAAGAGATGTATGAAGTTTTGCTGGAATGTGGTGTAAGGTTTTGTGGTTAGTGTGTAGAGTTAAATACAAAAATGTCCTATGGTTTGAAAGATCGTGCCTTAGCAATCAGGAAAAAACTGCCAGAGCCCTGTGGTCTGCCTTACAAGTATACAAATCAATATCAAGTGCTTCATTGGCATGTTCAGAAATAAACATATATACACATACCGTATATTCAAATAGTCTGTACGTAAAGTGTTAAAAATGGAAAGGGAAAATAATTGAACTGTTATGCCTTACATCATGCCTTCTTCCATTAGCTGTCTTTGAGATGTGCGAGAGAGACAGAGAGAGAGAGAGCGAGAGCGAGAGAGAGAGAGAGAGAGAGAGGCCTTCTACTCATGGTAAATCAACATTTATGTAAAAGAAAACATGCATAGCCTTCATCAGCATCCAACAACAATCATGCTTGACATAAAAAAAACACACTGTGCAGGGTACGCAGAAATGTGTAGGCCAAGATTACCGTATTTTTCGGACCTGACTTAAATGTTGTTTTCAACACAGTGAGCATGATTATGCGCACTGTGTCTCAGTAGAATATGAGGGGTAGTTCATACAAGAGTAGATAGGGTCTGTGTTTCTGTCTTCCAGACTTAAATGCTCATACACTTGGTCAACCTGGAGAAACAGGCCACAAATACATGTTAGATCTTGTTGTTTTACAAGTGAGAGAGAGTGATGGAGATATATGGGGAGTGAAAGAGAGAGAGAAACAATTTTATCTTTGGGTCTGTCTTGTTTCAAACTCGGTTTGAGTGACTTCCTGTTTCTTCCTTTCCACTTCCTGTGGTAAACAAGGGCTGAGGTGAGAAAGATGCCCATAGCAACCACCACAGTGAACCTTCCAATAACTGGTCAGTAAGATGGACAGATAAACATTGTGGTTGACTTCTAAGGAGACACACACCTACGCACACACAAGCATGCACGCTAGTCATGTGCAGGATTACAAATTACTTGCTGACCCTGTGAGTGTACCAGAAAATCAAGATTGAGTGTCATAAAATAGAAATTGGTTGTACAGTGCATAGACAGATGTATGTCTTGAAATGTATAGACAGATTTGAATTGTTTTGCATGAGTAACTAACAGACTGTAGATAAGAATCAGAGGCAGTAGAGTTTAGACCGAGATAGGGTGCGTAGTGAGGAAGTCCAGAAATACCACATGTACATTTGCTTTGAGGTTGTGTTTCGGGCTAGTGTAGCTGAGTTCTGGAGGCTCTGTGCATTTGTGTATATCTTGAGCCAGACAGCAACAAGCATGATGACTTCTCTCTGCCATGAGAGATTTATTTCTGATAGAGACAGTGTGTTTTTGGAGTGGACAGGAAATGTGGGGAGAGAGAGAGAGGGATGACATGAGGCAAAGGGCCTGGCCGGATTTGAACCCAGGCCGCCGCAGCGAGGGAGAGATAGTTTCTAACTGCATTCTCAGTGTGTGTAACTGTGCATATTTAGACCATATTAGACATCTTAGCATCCGGGTCAATTTAGAGCGCGAAACATTTAAAGATTAACACCTGACCTGCATGTTACTAACACACGCACACTAAGACATGTTACTATCCAGTAAAACATTGGCATTGAGCATTTTTTATTAAACGTTCAAATTATGAATCAAACTATAAAATCACATGTAGCATACAAATCAAATCAAAAATGATTTGTATAGCCCTTTTCACAAGCAATGTCACAGAGGGCTTCACATACACCCACAGAACTGCCCCTCAACCAACCTAAACCCTCAAGGAAGACAAGGAAAAACTCCCAGAACAACTCACTAGAGGAGAAAAATTGAAGAAATCTTACAAATACTTGCAATTTGTCTTCCTTTTTTGGGAAAAAACAAGCAATAAAAATTAATCTTAATTGATTTTATATTTTATTGTAAGATAAATTTACCATGCAATAACATCATATATGAAAATGTAAATCAGATACTTACATTAGAAATGTAATGCTAAAAACCCCTGTTCAAAGTTGAAACAAATCGTTACGTCAGGCATCACGGGCGGACTCCTTGCCAGTTAAGTGCAAGTTAGCTTGGCTTTTTGAATGAGTTTGAGGACAGTAGACAATAATGATGTTGGATCAGAATTGAACAGTAACATTAGCAGGGTGAGAGGGGACCAGTAGAATCAGAGGGGTGGTTGATTACAGAGTAGATGGGGTTGAGAAAGTCTGTGTTTCTATCTTCCACTGTCAAATTCTCATCCACACGTTCAACCTAGAAAAATGGGCAAGAGACACAACATGCTCAAGCTTATGGTTATGAGAGAAGGAGAGAAAAGAGGAGAGTGAAACAGAAGAGAGAGAGAATGAAAAACGTAGTAGTTCTCTCTCACTTGTCCTGCTGTGATGTTGTCTAGGTGAAGCTCTGGGCCAGATGA
>CM042874.1:9748287-9771691 GCA_023658055.1 Thaleichthys pacificus | reverse complement strand
AGCCTTAGGATTCCAGACACACTTTCAATAATACCGCAGTCTTCAAAATACTTCATTCTCCTTAGAACAGGCAAAAAGCTTCTTACATGTGTGACATTCAACCCTAACTTTTTTATTAACTAATGAGTGCCATTACCACTTGTATAACCTTTTAACTGACGAGAAACATTGAAGAAAAACACAAATAAAACCAAATAAACCTTATGACGATGCACTTTTGATATCACTGAAATGACGTCAAATGCAAAGCGCCGTGGTTGGTCAGCTTAACAAGGGACCGCCCCCGTCTTTCATTTGACGAGAGCCAACGTCAGCGTGAACCGTCCAGTCGGTGTGTGAGTCTGACGCCCCTCCCCCTCGGACCTTCATCATCCGCCTGTCTGCTCCTCGTCATCCTCCCCCCAGACCAAAGCAACCGCTCCACGTTCCATCCCATCCATCCTCTGACACTAACTCTGACCACCATCGCTCCACTGTTTTAACCTGTTTTCATTCCCCCCCCCCCCCCCCCGAGCTACTCCATAACATTTAATATAATACTGTTAAGTCTCCCTAACAACCTGTTTGATTAACTGCCTCTCCACACATGGCTTTGTACAGCCAGAGTGGGTTGGCTCCGAAACGTGCCTTCATCTTCAGTTAAACCGATGGACTTTTCTCCTTCGTTTCTCATCTCATGGTTTCCCTCTCATCCACCCGAGCCTCTGTGTTGTTCGTTCCGGTCCTTCTCTGAGGCGAATAACCCGTGTTTTGATCTCTGTCCCGACGTCCATCTCTCCTGCTCCTCCTGCTTCTCCTCCCTGGCAGTCAGGGCAGATTGTGCTTCTTCATGTAGCCACCCGTTCGACCGACTAACAAAGCCAAACTCCTCAGCGGCGAGTGTGTGTGTGTGCGCTGTGCGCGCCGTTAGTGCGAAAGAGAGAGAGAGAGAGACGAGAGCGGACGCCCTCGTCCCGTCCTCTTGTCTGACATCTCCCCCCCTCCCCTGTCCCCCTTCCCTCCCTGTCCCATTGGCGGCCTTCCAGCCTGCAACCCCAACACGTGCCGGGCCTCAGGGAGGGGGCTCCAGCCCAAGGGGGTCCGCGTAAAGGAGGTGGCTGACTTCAAGGTCCACACCAAGGGGGCCGGCAGCGGCGAGCTGAAGGTCACCGTCAGGTCCGAGTGAGTATCGTCAAGCTCTGCACAGCTGCAGGGTGGCTCGCTGTTCATGGGTTACGGCTTGTTTGTTTACCAAGTCCCACGAGGCCAATTCGACTAAGTCAACAATTCAACCCAGCCGTTCTGGAACTTTGACCTTGACGTGGTTTGACCCATGACCTCTGTGTGCCCTCAGAGGGTTTGGAGGAGCCGGGTGACGGTTCGTGCGGAAGGAGAAGGCCTGTTTGAGTGCGACTACTATCCCGTCATGACCGGCAACTACGTCATCACCATCACCTGGGGAGGGCACAGCATCCCACGCAGGTCTCCCCTCCATCGCCCCTCCATCGCCCCTAACGCTCTTACCTGGATGCACACCTACGGCTCCTGCAGTGTAGCCTGTATACACACCTATACTCCTACTCTATACCATTAAACACACAGCTAAAACTCCTACAGTACACCCTTTTAAACACACCTCTACACCCTTACATTTATATACTCCTGCTGTATACCCTCATATTTACCCATATACTGCCTGCTGTTTACTAGAGTGTTTGAACTGTAATGTAACATAAATGTAGTCCTTTAATCCTACATTTAAGCACATACTCATTTCCCAAAGGATTTACAATATGTATGAATACCTAACAGCTTACTGTTATGTAGGTGTACATGTGTACTACATGTACTCCTACATACCGCCTGCACATTCCAATCCTGGGGAATTCGTTCGTCCACTTAGTGGAATTCCCGAACGGTGGACACAGTGTGGGACCACAAACACACAGAGCCAGAGCTGGCTGACATTAGCAAGGTCCCCTGACGTCGCTCAACACACAGAAGTTTCTCTCAGTCTGCAGTGTGTTGACACACAATGTGTGTGTGTGTGCCGCAGCCCGTTCGAGGTGCAGGTCAGTGAGGACGCCGGGTCCCAGAAGGTTCGGGCGTGGGTCCTGGCCTGGAGACGGGCATGGTGGGCAAGTCAGCTGACTTTGTGGTGGAGGCCATCGGCACAGAGGTGGGAACCCTGGGTAAGTGTCTGGTCGGACCCACACAGGAACCTCGGCTCGCTGGTCCGCGGGCCAGAGAGTCCCGAGGGGCTTTCCACTGGTACAGTTCCAAGCAGGCCTACATACAGATTCTTATGAAGTCTTCTCATAGACACACACACACACACACACACAAACACCAACACAAACATACAGGCTGCAGGGTTGGGGGTTGGTAATTGTTAGCAGATGCAGAGATTAAATTCCACATGTTTGGGGTCAGTTGTCACGGAAACATGCACAGTGCTTAGAGAGTTTCCTGTGTCATGATCAGCTGACTGGGAGACGAGGGAAAGGTCGTGACTCCAGTAATGCGCTTTTCAATGACTATTTGCCTCTAACAAACGAGGCTTTCAATTAGCCCTGTACAAGGAAATTCACAAAACCCTCAAGAGTCAACCTCAGTTTGTAGAACGCATGCGTGATCCATGTCTCCACAGGCGACCGCTAGGATTCTCCATCGAGGGTCCGTCGCAGGCCAAGATCGAAGTGTGACGACAAGGGCGACGGGTCATGTGACGTGCGCTACTGGCCCACGGAGCCGGGCGACTACGCCGTGCACGTCATCTGTGATGACGAGGACATCAAGGACAGCCCCCTTCATGGCCCACAATCCTCCCCGCAGCCAATGACGTGTTCCCTGAGAGGTGCGCCGTCCCCCTGTGTGCTCTGTCATATGTCACAACAAACGCTGACGACGACATCATCTCACCGCACTTCAAAATACCTTTAGTTTGAATTTTAGTTAGTTTGAATTCATTCTATGTTTCACTTTTCACATTTTGAATGTCATATATATTGAATAATTCCACAAAAATGTATCCTACATGCAAAATCCCATTGGAGCTGTGTGGCTTAGGCTGGAATGATTGAAATCAATTATATGTCAATCGACACAATACAAATACACATGGTTACCTGGTACCATGTGATGTCACAGTGGTAGCGTACCAGCACAGTATCAACCTGTGTGGTTCCCTAGGTGAAGTGCTTTGGCCCAGGTCTGGAGCCTACGGGCTGCATCGTCAACAAACCGGCTGAGTTCACTATCGACACCGCGGCGCGGGCCGGGGAGAGCTGAAGATCTACGCCCAGGACGCAGAGGGCTTCCCCATCGACATCCAGATCACCGAAAACGGAGACAGCACCTACTTCTGCGTGTACATTCCCAACAAGCCCATTAAACACACCATCATCATCACGTGGGGCGAGGTCAACGTACCCAACAGTCCCTTCAGGGTGAGAGAGGGAGGGAGGGAGAGAGGGAAGGAGGGTGAGAGAGAGGGAGGCGGGGAGGGAGGGAGGGAGGGAGGGAGAGAGAGAGAGAGAGAGAGAGAGAGGGAGGGAGGGAGGGAGGGAGGGAGGGAGGAAGGAAGGAAGGGAGAGAGAGAGAGAGAGAGAGAGAGAGAGAGGAGGGAGGGAGGGAGGGAGGGAGGGAGGGAGGGAGGAAGGAAGGAAGGGAGAGAGAGAGAGAGAGAGAGAGAGAGAGAGAGAGAGAGAGAGAGAGAGAGAGAGGGAGGCAGGGAAGGAGGGTGATGAGAGAGGCGGGGAGGGAGGGAGGACTTGAGGAAGGGAGGGGAGGGAAAGACTGAGGGGAGGGGGTGGACAGAAAGGAGCTAGAGGTGATAAAAATAGTTTGTTTCTATGTTTCTAATGTGTGTGTGCTTGTGTGTGTGTGTCAGGTGACCATTGGAGAGGGCAGCCACCCAGAGAATGTAAAGGTGTACGGGCCCGGGGGTTGAGAAGGCGGGGCTAAAGGCCAACGAGCCACCTACTTCACAGTTGGGACTGCACCGATGCGGGGCAAGGTGAGACACGCCACAGAAATGAAAACAACACCTAGCTTTTAACCAAACTTTATAAAGCCTCTATGCATCATACCTGCAGCAATTAAGGAGTTAATTTCTAAATTCTATACCTTCTATACCTCTCCATTCCAAAATTCCCTCCCTCTCTCCTTCCTTCCATTCCTCCATCTCCTCCTCTCCCTCTCCCCCCGCCAGGTGACGTCAGCATCGGGATCAAGTGTGCCCTGGCGTGGTGGGCCCGGACCGAGGCAAGACCATCGACTTTGCACATCATCAAGAATGACAACGACACGTTCACGCGTCAAGTACACGCCCCCAGGCCCTGGACGCTACACCATCATGGTGCTGTTTGCCGACCAGGTGAGCTCAAACACAATCAGCAAATACATTTGGATACACTTGATTCGTCTCAACAAGGTCATTGAAATCATTGGAATTCAGTTGCAAAAATGCTCACTGAGCCAAATCAAACCACAACCCTGGTGGGGTTCGAGTTATTACTGGACCCGGGCCTGCTGATAATGTTGTATTGGATTAAAACTGACCTTTCAACTGTGACCTCCAATGCAGGAAATACCCATCAGCCCCTTCAGGATCAAGGTGGAGCCCTCCCACGATGCAGCCAAGGTGAAGGCTGAGGGGCCCGGACTCAACAAGACAGGTGTGACGACAACCAATAGATGAAGCCCCGTGTGTGTGTGTGTGTGTTGTGTACGTGTGGGTGTATGGGTTCTAGAATCCATGCTCAGTATACCGGAGCTGCTTTGAATTGTGTGTGTGTGAGTGTGAGTATGCTTGTGCGTGGGGGTGCGTTCGTGGATGAAAAAGCAATCTGGGTGTAAGCGGTCTCATCGAAACTGCTAGCATGGACGGTCCTTCTGATGCGGTCCGCTTGTGTTCAGGTGTGGAGGTGGGCAAGCCAGACTCACTTCAACATCTACACCAAGGGAGCGGGCAAGGCCAAGCCTGAGGTTGCACTTCACCGGCGCGGTCAAAGGGACGCCCGTGCCGACTTTGAGATCATCGACAACCACGACTACTTCTACACCGTGCGCTACACGGCCGTGCAACAGGTAGACTCCCGTGGGGGGTGGGGGGGGGGTGGGGTGGGGTGAGTTGGGTCCAGCTGGCGTCCGTCTAGATGTCTGCTCTAGAAGGGGGATCGGATGATGGAGATGTACCGCAGGGAGTTCGAGAATGCGTTTGCTCGTGTTTCTGTCCCTCTCTCTCTCTCATGCTCCCTTCCTCCCACTCCCTCTCCCTTCCTATCTCCTGGTTGCCCTCCCTTTTCTCTCCCCTCCCTCTCGTTGTCCCCTCCTTCCTCCCTCCCTCCTCCCCTTCCCAGGGAAACATGTCCATCACCGTCTGCCACGGTGGGCGACCCCATTCCCCAAGAGCCCCTTCAACATCTCCGTGGCCCCGGCCCCTCGGACCTGAACAAGGTCAAAGTTCAAGGTTTGAACAGCAGTGATACCCTTCGGCACGTAGCGCATCCCAGAGGCTGTCACTTAGAAGGCAGCCTCCGAGAAGACAGGCTCAGTTTATCGCGATGGAAGAGATGACCCCCGTGACCTGCTAAGCCATTTATCTTCCTCCGAACACGCAGACGTGGAGAATACTCAGCTTCGTCAGCTGACAGTACTTCCTAGAAGATGTTATATAAACTGGCCCTCGTGTTGGGAACTACTGCCAACAAATGACTTGGCTGTATTCCAGTGCAGTATTTCATCCCTGCCTGGGTTAGGATACAGGATAGAATTTATAATTTTTTTGTCCGTTTTATGTGGTTGATTGTTGGACCGAATGTCCTCTCATAATTTTGATAGCCCTGCAGACCATTTCAATTACGGAAGGTGTGTGGGTGTATAGCGTGTGTGTGTCACAGAAGTGGGATGTCGGAAAGGATCAGGAGTTCACCGTCACACCGCGTGCGCCGGTGGGCAGGGCAAACTGGACGTGAAAATCACCTCCCCCTCTCGCCGGCCAATCCCCTGCAAGCTGGAATCCGGCCGGCCAATGAGGTGCACACGGTGAAGTACATTCCCCGGAGGATGGGTCTTACAAAGTGGATGTCAGCCTACGACGGGAACCCTGTGCCTGGGAGCCCCTTCACTGTGGAGGGGGGATGCCCCCTGACCCCTCCAAGGTACCACCTGCCTGACACACACCCATGCATGCACTAGATGAGGTCATAGATCAGATGATTGTAATCAAAGTCAATCCCTCATAACTTTAACAAGCAATACATTAGTTTCATGTTAGATGGTTTTAGTTTAGGCTCTACGGGGTCCAGTCTCTTCTACACCAACCTGTGTGAGTCCTTAGGCTGTTCTGAACTGGTTTGTACTGGTTTGAGGCTGTTCGGGTCTGGTTTTCACTGGTTTTAGGCTGTTCCGTCTGTGTTGGTGGTCCAGGTGAGAAGGCTCTAGGGGTTAAAACTGACGAGTCGGGACGTCCATTTCTCATTAGTGTGAGGAACCGCGGGGCCTCCTCTGTGATGACATACACACATATTGCCTCCAGTTTCCATTGAACACCTTCAGAAACGGTTTGGTTCAAATCCCGCGGCGCGCTGTGTACTCTCTCCTCCTCCCGGTCTCCATCTATCCCTCCCCCCTTTATCTCTCTCTCTTCACCTGCCTCTTTTCCCTCCCCTCTGTTTCTCTTTTCCCCTCACCTCTTTCTGTTCCCTCTCATCCCCTCTCTCTCTCTCTCTCTCTCTCCGTCTCTCTCATCATCTCTCATCTCTCTCTCTCTCTCGTGTCTCTGTCCTCTGCTCTCTGTCTCTGTCTCTCTCTCTCTCTATCTCTCTCTCTCTCTCTCTCTCTCTCTCGTCTCTCTCTCTCTCTCTCTCTCTCTCTCTCTCTCTCTCTCTCTCTCTCCAGTCAGAGTTCAGGCATATCCTTGAACCATGTGTAGTGACCTTTCTATGGTTTCTCCATGCCGTCCCCCTGAGCCAAGCAGAAACAGAGGCTGTACTACTGCTTGATAAAGTGTCTCATCACAGTGATCACCTGGGAGCCTGTTTGTCTTGGCCCCACACTTTAGAAACAATCTCATTCAGCAGACAGGATGGGAGGAATGAGTGTGTGAGGCGTGTGTGCGATATGTGCGTTGGTATGTAAAAAGTTGCCATAGAGTCGAAAAGAGATAAAGGGTGTGTGTGTGGGGGGAGGGGGGATCCATGTGCCTGTGTGTGTGTGTGTGGGGAGAGGGGGGGGGTCCATGTGCCTGTGTGTGTGTGTGTGTGGGGAGAGCGGGGGGGTCCATGTGCCTGTGTGTGTGTGTGTGTGGGAAGAGCGGGGGGGTCCATGTGCCTGTGTGTGTGTGTGGGGAGCGGGGGGTCCATGTGCCTGTGTGTGTGTGTGTGCAGCATGTGTGTGTGAGTTATTATTACTCCTGGACACGGTGAGATGACACAGTTGGTGAGGTCACTGCTGTCCCGTGTGTGACTGGGAGCATTTGGCCTTAGCCCACCTGACCCCCCCCAAAACCCCCCCACCCCCATTCTCCAGATGTTCCTCTGCGTCACCCCTCCAAATCCTCCTCAAACAGGGGCAAGACATCAGTCACTGGCCCGAGCTGTCTGGGTTTAATGACTGTCTAAAACCATCCCACTGAGAGAGAAAAGAGAAAGCTGGACAGAGAGAGAGAGGGAGAGGGAGAGGTAGAGAGAGTGAGAGAGAAGGAAAGAGAGAGGGAGAGGTAGAGAGAGTGAGCGGTAGAGAGAGTGAGCGGTAGAGAGAGAGGGGGAGAGAGAGGTAGAGTGAGAGAGCGCGTTACTGTAAAGAGAGAGAGAGAGGGAAAGAGAGAGAGGTAGGGAGAGATAGAGAGGGGGAGAGAGAGAGAGAGAGAGAGGGAAAGAGAGAGGTAGAGAGAGATAGAGAGAGAGAGACTGGGTAGTGGACAGTTCGGGTTACAGCACCAGAGAGGCACCGTGACCACACACTTTAGACTTGTCTACCAGATGTCATGTCTCAATTAAATCATGGATCACTCAGGTAGCCGTCCTATTCATCAAGCTCTCTCCAACCACAGTTGTTTTCAAAAGCGTTCCCCCCCCCCCACACGCTAATAATAATAAGAGAAAGAAAATAAGGGTTACGTTAGAATACAAACCAATGTATACTGTGAGTGTGACTGTCTGACAGTGGAGCGGTTTACAGTGGCTGCTGTATCTCTGCTGTGCGTCTCAGGTGCGAGCTTATGGCCCCGGCCTCCAGGGGGGCGTGGTGGGCAAACCGGCGCCGTTCGCCATCGACACCAAGGGCGCCGGCACGGGCGGGCTGGGCCTGACCGTGGAGGGGCCGTGCGAGGCCAAGATCGAGTGCCAGGACAACGGCGACGGCTCGTGCTCCGTGTCCTACCTGCCCACCGAGCCGGGCGAGTACGCCATCAACATCCTGTTTGCCGAGCAACACATCCCCGGCTCGCCGTTCAAGGCCATGGTCCAGTCGGTGTTGGACCCCAGCAAGGTGACGGCCAGCGGGCCGGGCCTGGAGAGGGGCAAGGTGGACGAGGCGGGCTCCTTCGTGGTGGACTGCTCCAAGGCGGGCGAGGCGGAGCTCACCATCGAGATCATCTCGGACGCCGGGTCCAAGGCGGAGGTGCACATCCAGAACAACAGCGACGGGACCTACTCCATCACGTACATACCCCGCTTCCACGGGAGCTACACCATCACCATCAAGTACGGAGGCCACGCCGTGCCCAAGTTCCCCTCCCACCTGCAGGTGGACCCGGCTGTGGACACCAGCGGGGTCAAGGTGTACGGCCCGGGGGTGGAGCCCAGAGGTAAGGACATCCACGTTTATCTCTCCAGAACCCCAGTCCCAGCTGTGGAGAATGGGGGGTTTTCCCACCGAACTGAAACGTTTTATTGAGCTGAATTGTAGTTCTGTAATATCACGAATGACCATAAAACGTAATCTTTCGGGGAACGGTGTGACTCATGATATCAATGAAATTCTTCGGAGGTAATTGATTTTTATAGACGTGTCGAATGCAATAGAGCCGACAGACAGAGGCAGGCTTGTGGAGGGGGGAGAGGTCACAGGTTACAGGGCCCATGCTGTTCTGGAGGCTCAGTGTTATGGTGACCTGTAACCTACCTTCTCTCTCTCTCTCTCTCTCTCTCTCTCTCTCTCTCTCTCTCTCTCTCTCTCTCTCTCCTCTCTCTCTCGTCTCTCTCTCTCTCTCTCTCTCTCTCACTCTCTCTCTCTCTCTCTCTCTTCTTTCTCTCTTCTTTCTCTCTCCCTCCCTGTCTTCTTCTCCCCATCTCTTTCTCTGCCTCTCTCTTTTCCCCGGTAGTTTAAACCCCTCGCTACGCTTAGGACCAGACAGAACCAAACCAGACCAACAGAATCAGGCCCACACTTGGCCTCCCTTCCTCTATCCTCTGTCTCTCTCTCTCTCTCTCTCTCTCTCTCCCTCTCTCTCTCTCTCTCTCTCTCTCTCTCTCCTCTCTCTCTCTCTCTCTCTCTCTCTCTCTCTCTCTCTCTCTCGGAGCAAGGCTCGTTTAACAAAGAAACCTCTTGTCAAATTCCTCTGTTGTCAAGACTTTTATCGCTCCTCTGGCCTGCGCTACGTGTCTCTCTCTCTCTCTCTCTCTCTCTCTTCTCTCTCTCTCTCTCTCTCGTCTCTCTCTCTCTCTCTCTCTCTCTCTGTGGCTCTCTCTCCGTCCCCACTCTTTCGCTTTCCGTCTGGGGAGGAAGGAAAATAAACTGTCGATTAGCCACAGGCCCTCACCGCAGCTTGACTGACGTGACTGCCCTGGCCGGGCCCCCGTCTGGCTTTGATTAGAAGCGGCTGATCCTGATTGGCCATGTCAGGCTTTCAGGAGGTTGTCGCCGCGTTGTGATTGGCCTGTACGGCTGTGGATTGGCAGTGATTGGGTATGATTTCACCGCCGGTGGGAGTGATACCACGGAGACGGACGAGTTGTTGCCAGTGGTGCTTTATTGGATTCTGATTAGAGAGAGAGACAGAAGGAAAGGGAGAGCAAGACAGGGATAGAAAGACAATATATTTGATAGAGAAAGTGAGAAAGACCAAGGGAGAGGAGAGAGAGAGATAGAGTAGAGGGAGAGAGAGGAGAGAGAGAGAGAGGGAGAGGGAGAGGGAGAGGGAGAGAGAGGAGAGGGAGAGAGATAGAGAGAGAGGGAGAGAGAGAGAGAGAGAGAGAGAGAGAGAGAGAGAGAGAGAGAGAGAGAGAGAGAGAAAGCGAGACAGCAGGGATCAATCAAACAACACCTGCCCCACCCCCACCCCCACCCCGCCCACCCAACACACACACCCAAACACACCTGACCCAGAGGCCGCGCGTCCGTGTGTCCGCAGGGGTCCTCCGCGAGGTGACCACCCACTTCACCGTGGACGCCCGCGCCCAGTGCAAGAGCGGGCGGGCAGCCCCATCAAGGCCCGCGTGGTCAACCCGTCCGGCGCCAGCACGGACACCTACGTCACCGACAGGGAGACGGCCCTACAGGGTGGAGTACACCGCGTACGAAGACGGTACACCGGGACGTCGTACGTAACACCGGACGTGCACAGCAAATCAGGCACCGGTGTTTTCCGTGAGAACAACATCTGATCTTGTGGCATGGAGGGCTTTATGAGTGGAATATCAGATTGAGTTGTGCCGGCGCTCTGCCCAGCCTAGCCATAACAGCCGGTGGGGGTGAGGAATGACCGCCTGGGATTGGTGGAGCTGCTCGGTGCGCTCCAGAGAGGGAATCAGGGTGACTGGAGAGGGCCGTCTCTCTCTCTCCCCCCTGGTTTATGAATGTTTTTTCCAGTGCAGCACGTCGTAAGTTAAAAACAAAAAACCCTTGTGGCCTTCATAAAAACAGGACTGTTTTCTCATCCCCCGTAGGCAGGGGGGGGGGAGGGGGGGAAAGAGCCCGACCTCGGCGTTTGTGGCTTTCATGACTTTAGCAGACTCCGACGGTCCCACCCACCCTGAGCTACTGGGGTTTCAACCCTGGGTTAGGCCCCTGATCCAACAAACTGGAGGAGGAGGGGGGGGGGGGTGAGAGGGGGAGGGCATAGGGGGAGATGGGAAGGAGGGGAGAAGAGCAGTGGGGTGGGGGGTTAGGGGTTAAGGGAGGGATGGTGGAGAAGTGTATATGAGCCCGACCGTGAGAACTGTGAGTGTGTCTGTGTGGGACAGAGAAAGATGGGGAGGAAATGATTAACAAGGGGGGCATTTATGAATCCACGATAACAATTAGGGGGGGTCAGATGGCTGAGCGGTTAGGGAGTCGGGCTATTAATCAGAAGGCTGTTGGTTCGATTCCCGGCCGTGCCAAATGACGTTGTGTCCTTGGGCAAGGCACTTCACCCTGCCTGCCTCGGGGGGAATGTCCCTGTACTTACTGTGAGTCGCTCTGGATAAGAGCGTCTGCTAAATGACTAAATTGAAATGTAATGTGAATGTAATTACAACGTGTTTCGTTGTTCAGACACTATTATCCAGAAGCGAAGCACCATGCAGGGGCAAATTAAACCTGCAAACTCTTGATTTGCAGTCAAGTGCTCTGGCCACTGAGCTAGAACCCTTCCATGTAGAAGGGGAGAAAGAGGGAGAGAGGGGAAGGAAGGGAAGGGAAAAGCCAAACTAATTAACTTAACTAATGTAAGCGACTTCCACTGCTCCCAGTGAAAGAGGGAGATGGAGAGAGAGAGGGAGGGAGCGGGTGAAAGAGAGAGAGGGAGGGAGCGGGTGAAAGAGAGAGAGGGAGGAGCGGGTGAAAGAGAGAGGTAGGGTGTCGGGGGGGTGTGGTGTGGGGTGCTAAGGTATTAATAGCTGGTGCCTGCTCTGTCTGCCCAGGGCAGATGGTTTTCCACTGATAAGGATGCGTGTCATGTCTAGCCCCAGTGCATTGTGGGACAGACACGCGCGCACCTTGCGGCAGCTTCTGTTCCGGAATTGTTCGAGAGACGCCCCCTCTCTATCTCTCTGTCTCCCTCTCCTTCTCTCGTCTCGGTCGCTTTCTCTTGGACGTGCGGTGTGCACGCACACTCTTTCACTCTCTCTTTCTGTCTCTCTTCCCCTTTGAACACACACACTGGGATACACCGTTTCGAATTCCTGGTTTTTCCCGTACTGTATCCCTCAGTATACAAATTCGAACGGGTACATTTGCTTTTTGGGTTGTTTGTGTATGTCTCCCAACATGCATGTTTTCATCCTGTCGTGGTGTGTGTAGTGTGTGTGTACCCAGGCATATCTCTCTCAAGAGGACAGGGACCGCCACCGTTATGAGCATGAGACGACACAAGCTCATAACGGAGGCGGACCCTGACCACAAGAGAGAGATATGCCTGGGTACACACACACTACACACACCACGACAGGATGAAAACATGCATGTTGGGAGACATACACAAACAACCCAAAAAGCAAATGTACCCGTTCGAATTTGTATACTGAGGGATACAGTACGGGAAAAACCAGGAATTCGAAACGGTGTATCCCAGTGTGTGTGTTCAAAGGGGAAGAGAGACAGAAAGAGAGAGTGAAAGAGTGTGCGTGCACACCGCACGTCCAAGAGAAAGCGACCGAGACGAGAGAAGGAGAGGGAGACAGAGAGATAGAGAGGGGGCGTCTCTCGAACAATTCCGGAACAGAAGCTGCCGCAAGGTGCGCGCGTGTCTGTCCCACAATGCACTGGGGCTAGACATGACACGCATCCTTATCAGTGGAAAACCATCTGCCCTGGGCAGACAGAGCAGGCACCAGCTATTAATACCTTAGCACCCCACACCACACCCCCCCGACACCCTACCTCTCTCTTTCACCCGCTCCTCCCTCTCTCTCTTTCACCCGCTCCCTCCCTCTCTCTCTTTCACCCGCTCCCTCCCTCTCTCTCTCCATCTCCCTCTTTCACTGGGAGCAGTGGAAGTCGCTTACATTAGTTAAGTTAATTAGTTTGGCCTTTCCCTTCCTTCCTTCCCTCTCTCCCTCTTTCTCCCCTTCGACATGGAAGGGTTAGCTCAGTGGCCAGAGCACTTGACTGCAAATCAAGAGTTTGCAGGTTTAATTTGCCCCTGCATGGTGCTTCGCTTTGGATAATAGTGTCTGAACAACGAACACGTTGTAATTACATTCACATTACATTTACATTTAGTCATTTAGCAGACGCTCTTATCCAGAGCGACTCACAGTAAGTACAGGGACATTCGCCCCGAGGCAAGTAGGGTGAAGTGCCTTGCCCAAGGACACAACGTCATTTGGCACGGCCGGGAATCGAACCAACAACCTTCTGATTAATAGCCCGACTCCCTAACCGCTCAGCCATCTGACCCCCCCTAATTGTTATCGTGGATTCATAAATGCCCCCCTTGTTAATCATTTCCTCCCCATCTTTCTCTGTCCCACACAGACACACTCACAGTTCTCACGGTCGGGCTCATATACACTTCTCCATCCATCCCTCCCTTAACCCCTAACCCCCCCCCACCACCTGCTCTTTCTCCCTCCTTCCCATCGCCCCCTACGCCCTCCCCCTCTCACCCCCCCCCCCAGTTTGTTGGATCAGGGGCCTAACCCAGGGTGAAACCCCAGTAGCTCAGGGTGGGTGGGACCCGTCGGAGTCTGCTAAAGTCATGAAAGCCACAAACGCCGAGGTCGGCTCTTTCCCCCTCCCCCCCTGCCTACGGGGGAGAGAAAACAGTCCTGTTTTATGAAGGCCACAAGGGTTTTTGTTTTTAACTTACGACGTGCTGCACTGGAAAAAACATTCATAAAACCAGGGGGGAGAGAGAGAGACGGCCCTCTCAGTCACCCTGATTCCCTCTCTGGAGCGCACCGAGCAGCTCCACCAATCCCAGGCGGTCATTCCTCACCCCACCGGCTGTTATTGGCTAGGCTGGGCAGAGCGCCGGCACAACTCAATCTGATATTCCACTCATAAAAGCCCTCCATGCTACAAGATCAGATGTTGTTCTCACGGAAAACACCGGTGCCTGATTTGCTGTGCACGTCGGTGTTACGTACGGACGTCCCGGTGCTTACCGTCTTCGTACGCGGTGTACTCCACCCTGTAGGTGCCGTCTCCCTTGTCGGTGACGTAGGTGTCCGTGCTGGCGCCGGACGGGTTGACCACGCGGGCCTTGATGGGGCTGCCGCCGCTCTTGCACTGGGCGCGGGCGTCCACGGTGAAGTGGGTGGTCACCTCGCGGAGGACCCCTGCGGACACACGGACGCGCGGCCCGGTCAGGTGTGTTTGGGTGTGTGTGTTGGGTGGGCGGGGTGGGGGTGGGGGTGGGGCAGGTGTTGTTTGATTGATCCCTGCTGTCTCGCTTTCTCTCTCTCTCTCTCTCTCTCTCTCTCTCTCTCTCTCTCTCTCTCTCTCTCTCTCTCTCCCTCTCTCTCTATCTCTCTCTCTCTCTCTCTCTCCCTCTCCCTCTCCCTCTCCCTCTCTCTCTCTCTCTCTCTCTCCCTCTCTCTCTATCTCTCTCTCTCTCTCTCCCTTGGTCTTTCTCACTTTCTCTATCAATATATTGTCTTTCTATCCCTGTCTTGCTCTCCCTTTCCTTCTGTCTCTCTCTCTAATCAGAATCCACATAAAGCACCACTGGCAACAACTCGTCCGTCTCCGTGGTATCACTCCCACCGGCGGTGAAATCATACCCAATCACTGCCAATCCACAGCCGTACAGGCCAATCACAACGCGGCGACAACCTCCTGAAAGCCTGACATGGCCAATCAGGATCAGCCGCTTCTAATCAAAGCCAGACGGGGGCCCGGCCAGGGCAGTCACGTCAGTCAAGCTGCGGTGAGGGCCTGTGGCTAATCGACAGTTTGATTGTCTTCCTCTCACCAGGTGACGGAAAGCGAAAGAGTGGTGACGGAGAGTAGAAGCCACAGAAGAGAGAGAGAGAGGAGAGAGAGAGAGGAGAAGAGAGAGAGTAGAGAAGAGAGACCGAGAGAGAGAGAGAGAGAGCACGTAGGTGGCAGGCCAGAGGAGCGATTAAAAGTCTTGACAACAGAGGAAGTTTGACAAGGAGGGTTGTCTTAGTTACGAGACGAGCCTTTGGACTTCAACGGAGAGGAGAGAGCAAGAAGAAGAGAGAGAACGACGTAGGAGGTGAACAGAGAGAGAGCGGATTGCAGGTGAGAGAGAGTAGAGTGGACAAGTGGAGAGAAGGAGAAGAGAGAGTGAGAGGAGAGACAGAGGATAGAGAAGGGAGGCCAAGTGTGGGCCTGATTCTGTTGTGTCTGGTTTGGTTCTGTCTGGTCCTAAGCGTAGCGAGGGGTTTAAACCTACCGGGGAAAAAGAGAGAGGCAGAGAAAGAGATGGGGAGAAGAAGACAGGGGGGGAGAGAGAAAGAAGGAGAGAAAGAAGAGATAGAGAGAGAGAAGAGCAAGAGAGTGAGAAGGAGAGAGAGAGAGAGAAGAGAGAACAGAGAGATGAGAGAGGAGAGAGAGAGAGAGAGAAGAGAGAGAGAGAGAGAGAGAGAGAGAAGAGAGAGAGAGGTAGGTTACCAGTCAGCCATAACACTGAGCCATCCAGAACAGCATGCGGCCCTGTAAACCTGGGACCTCTCCCCCCTCCACAAGCCTAGACATCTGTCTGTCGGGCTCTATTGCATTCGACACGATCTATAAAAATCAATTACCTCCGAAGAATTTCATTGATATCATGATGTCCACGACCGTTCCCCGAAAGATTACGTGTTATGGTCATTCGTGATATTACAGAACTACACATTCAGCTCAATAAAACGTTTCAGTCGCGTGGGAAAACCCCCATTCTCCACAGCTGGACTGGGGGTTCTGGAGAGATAACGTGGATGTCCTTACCTCTGGGCTCCACCCCCGGGCCAGTACACCTTGACCCCGCTGGTGTCCACAGCCGGTCCACCTGCAGGTGGGAGGGGAACTTGGGCACGGCGTGGCCTCCGTACTTGATGGTGATGGTGTAGCTCCGTGGAAGCGGGGGGTATGTACGTGATGGAGTAGGTCCCGTCGCTGTTGTTCTGGATGTGCACCTCCGCCTTGGACCCGGCGTCCGAGATGATCTCGATTGGTGAGCTCCGCCTTCGGCCCGCCTTGGAGCAGTCCACCACGAAGGAGCCCGCCTCGTCCACCTTGCCCCTCTCCAGGCCCGGCCCGCTGGCCGTCACCTTGCTGGGGTCCAACACCGACTGGACCATGGCCTTGAACGGCGAGCCGGGGATGTTTTGCTCGGCAAACAGGATGTTGATGGCGTACTCGCCCGGCTCGGTGGGGCCAGGTAGGACACGGAGCACGAGCCGTCGCCGTTGTCCTGGCACTCGATCTTGGCCTCGCACGGCCCCTCCACGGTCAGGCCCAGCCCGCCCGTGCCGGCGCCCTTGGTGTCGATGGCGAACGGCGCCGGGTTTGCCCACCACGCCCCCTGGAGGCCGGGGCCATAAGCTCGCAACCTGAGACGCACAGCAGAGATACAGCAGCCACTGTAAACGCGCTCCACTGTCAGACAGTCACACTCACAGTTATACATTGGTTTGTATTCTAACGTAACCCTTATTTTCTTTCTCTTATTATTATTAGCGTGTGGGGGGGGGGGAAACGCTTTTGAAAACAACTGTGGTTGGAGAGAGCCTTGATGAATAGGACGCTACCTGAGTGATCCATGATTTAATTGCGAGACATGACATCTGGTAGACAAGTCTAAAGTGTGTGGTCACGGTGCCTCTCTGGTGCTGTAACCCGAACTGTCCACTACCCAGTCCTCTCTCTCTCTATCTCTCTCTACCTCTCTCTTTCCCTCTCTCTCTCTCTCTCTCTCCCCCTCTCTATTCTCTCCCTACCTCTCTCTTTCCCTCTCTCTCTCTCTTTACAGTAACGCGCTCTCTCACTCTACCCTCTCTCTCCCCCTCTCTCTCTACCGCTCACTATCTCTCTACCGCTCACTCTCTCTACCTCTCCCTCTCTCTTTCCTTCTCTCTCACTCTCTCTACCTCTCCCTCTCCCTCTCTCTCTCTGTCCAGCTTTCTCTTTTCTCTCTCAGTGGGATGGTTTTAGACAGTCATTAAACCCAGACAGCTCGGGGCCAGTGACTGATGTCTTGCCCCTGTTTGAGGAGGATTTGGAGGGTGTGACGCAGAGGAACATCTGGAGAATGGGGGTTGGGGGGGGTTTTGGGGGGGGTCCAGGTGGGCTAAGGCCAAATGCTCCCAGTCACACACGGGACAGCAGTGACCTCACCAACTGTGTCATCTCACCGTGTCCAGGAGTAATAATAACTCTCACACACACATGCTGCACACACACACACACACAGGCACATGGACCCCCCGCTCTCCCCACACACACACACAGGCACATGGACCCCCCCGCTCTTCCCACACACACACACACACAGGGCACATGGACCCCCCGCTCTCCCCACACACACACACACACAGCACATGGACCCCCCCCTCTCCCCACAACAACACACACAGGCACATGGCATCCCCCTCACCCCGCACACACACACCCGTTATCTCTTTCGACTCTATGGCAACTTTTTACATACCAACGCACATATCGCACACACGCCTGCACACACTCACACTAATCCTCCCATCCTGTCTGCTGAATGAGATTGTTTCTAAAGTGTGGGGCCCAGACAAACAGGCTCCCAGGTGATCACTGTGATGAGACACTTTATCAAGCAGTAGTACAGCCTCTGTTCCTGCTTTGGCTCAGGGGGAGGGCATGGAGAAACCATAGAAAGGTCCTACACATGGTTCAAGGGATATGCCTGAACTCTGAACTGGAGAGAGAGAGAGAGAGAGAGCAGAGAGAGAGAGAGAGAGAGAGAGGAGAGAGAGGAGAGAGAGAGAGAGAGAGAGAGAGATTAGAGGATAGAGAGAGAGACAGAGACAGAGACAGAGACAGAGACAGAGACGAGAGAGAAGAGATAGAGAGAGAGAGAGAGAGAGAGAGAAGAGAGAGGGGAGAAGAGAGAGGAGAGAGGGGATTGGAGAGGGAACAGAAAGAGCGTGAGGGGAAAAAGAGGAAACAGAAGGGGAGGGAAAAGTGAGGCAGGTGGAAGAGAGAGAGATACAGGGGGGAGGGATAGATGGAGACCGGGAGGGAGGAGAGAGTACACAGCGCGCCGGGATTTGAACCAAAGACCGTTTACTGACAGGTGGTTCAATGGAAACTGGAGGCAATTATGTGTTGTATGTCATCACCAGAGGAGGCCCGCCGTTTCCTCACACTATGAGAAATGGACGTCCCGACTCGTCAGTTTGAACCCCTAGAGCCTCTCACTGGACACCCAACACAGACGGAACAGCCTAAAACCAGTGAAAACCAGACACCGAACAGCCTCAAACCAGTACAAACCAGTTCAGAACAGCCTAAGACTCACACAGGTTGGTGTAAGAAGAGACTGGACCCCGTAGAGCCTAAACTAAAACCATCATAACAATGAAACTAATGTATTTGCTTGTTAAAAGTTATGAGGGATTGACTTGATACAATCATCTGATCTATGACCTCATCTAGTGCATGCATGGGTGTGTGTCAGGCAGGTGGTACCTTGGAGGGGTCAGGGGGGCATGACCCCCTCCACAGTGAAGGGGCTCCCAGGCACAGGGTTCCCGTCGTAGCTGACATCCACTTTGTAAGACCCCTCCTCCCGGGGGAATGTACTTCACCGTGTGCACCTCATTGGCCGTGCCGGATTCCAGCTTGCAGGGGATTGGCCGGCGAGAGGGGGAGGTGATTTTCACGTCCAGTTTGCCCTGCCCACCGGCGCCACGCGTGTTGACGGTGAACTCCTGATCCTTTCTCCGACATCCACTTCTGTGACACACACACGCCGATACACACACACACTTCGTAATTGAAATGGTCTGCAGGGCTATCAAAATTATGAGAGGACATTCGGTCCAAAAATCAACCACATAAAACGGACAAAAAAAATTATAAATTCTATCCTGTATCCTAAACCCAGGCAGGGATGAAATACTGCAACTGGAATACCAGCCAAGTCATTTGTTGGCAGTAGTTCCCACACGAGGGCCAGTTTATATAACATCTTCTAGGAAGTAACTGTCAGCTGACGAAGGCTGAGTATTCTCCACGTCTGCGTGTTCGGAGGAAGATAAATGGCTTAGCAGGTCACGGGGTCAATCTCTTCCAATGCGATAAAAACGGAGGCCTGTCTTCTCGGGAGGCTGCCTTCTAAGTGACAGCCTCTGGGATGCGCTACGTGCCGAAGGGTACTCACTGCTGTTCAACCCTTGAACTTTGACCTTGTTCAGGTCGAGGGGCGGGGCCACGGAGATGTTGAAGGGGCTCTTGGGAGATGGGGGTCGCCCCCGTGTGCAGACGGTGATGGAGCATGTTTCCCCTGGGAAGGGGAGGAGGGAGGGAGGAGAAGGAGGGGAACAACGAGAGGGAGGGAGAGAAAAGGGAGGGCAACAGGAGATAGGAAGGGGAGAGGGAGTGGGAGGAAGGGAGCATGAGAGAGAGAGAGAGGGACAGAAACACGAGCAAACGCATTCTCGACTCCCTGCGGTACATCTCCATCATCCGATCCCCCTTCTAGAGCAGACATCTAGACGGACGCAGCTGGACCCAACTCACCCCACCCCACCCCCCCCACCCCCCCACGGGAGTCTACCTGTTGCACGGCCGTGTAGCGCACGGTGTAGGAGTAGTCGTGGTTGTCGATGATCTCAAAGTCGCGCACGGCGTCCCCTTTGACCGCGCCGGTGAAGTGCACCTCAGGCTTGGCCTTGCCCGCTCCCTTGGTGTAGATGTTGAAGTGAGTTGGCTTGCCCACCTCCACACCTGAACACAAGCGACCGCATCAGAAGGACCTGTCCATGCTAGCAGTTTCGATGAGACCGCTTACACCCAGATTGCTTTTCATCCACGAACGCACCCCCACGCACAAGCATACTCACACTCACACACACAATTCAAAGCAGCTCCGGTATACTGAGCATGGATTCTAGAACCCATACACCCACACGTACACACAGACACACACACACACGGGGCCTTCATCTATTGGTTGTCGTCACACACTGTCTTGTTGAGTCCGGGCCCCTCAGCCTTCACCTTGGCTGCATCGTGGGAGGGCTCCACCTTGATCCTGAAGGGGCCTGATGGGTATTTCCTGCATTGGAGGTCACAGTTGAAAGGTCAGTTTTAATCCAATACAACATTATCAGCAGGCCCGGGTCCAGTACATAACTCGAACCCCACCAGGGTGTGGTTTGATTTGGCTCAGTGAGCATTTTTGCAACTGAATTCCAATGATTTCAATGACCTTGTTGAGACGAATCAAGTGTATCCAAATGTATTTGCTGAGGGTGTTTTGAGCTCACCTGGTCGGCAAACAGCACCATGATGGTGTAGCGTCCAGGGCCTGGGGGCGTGTACTTGACGGTGAACGTGTCGTTGTCATTCTTGATGATGTCAAAGTCGATGTCTGCCTCGGCCGGGCCCACCACGCCAGGGGCACACTTGATCCCGATGCTGACGTCACCTGGCGGGGGGAGAGGGAGAGGAGGAGATGGAGGAATGGAAGGAAGGAGAGAGGGAGGGAATTTTGGAATGGAGAGGTATAGAAGGTATAGAATTTAGAAATTAACTCCTTAATTGCTGCAAGTTATGATGCATAGAGGCTTTATAAAGTTGGTTAAACGCTAGGTGTTGTTTTCATTTCTGTGGGCGTGTCTCACCTTGCCCCGCATCGGTGCAGTCCACTGTGAAGTAGGTGGGCTCGTTGGCCTTTAGCCCCGCCTTCTCAACCCCCGGGCCGTACACCTTTACATTCTCTGGGTGGCTGCCCTCTCCAATGGTCACCTGACACACACACACAAGCACACACACATTAGAAACATATAAACAAAACTATTTTTCTCAACCCTCTAGCTCTCTTTTCCTCTCCACCCCTCCTCCCTCAGTCTTTCACCTCCCTCCCTTCCCTCAAGTCTCCTCCCTCCTCACCTCCCTCTCCCTCTCTCCCTGCCTCCCTCCCCGTCTCCCTCTCTCCCTGCCTCCCTCTCCCTCCCTCCCTCCCTCCCTCTCTCACCCTGAAGGGACTGTTGGGTACGTTGACCTCGCCCACGTGATGATGATGGTGTGTTTAATGGGCTTGTTGGGAATGTACACGCAGAAGGTAGGTGCTGTCTCCGTTTCGGTGATCTGGATGTCGATGGGGAAGCCCTCTGCGTCCTGGGCGTAGATCTTCAGCTCTCCCCGGCCCGCGCCGCTGGTGTCGATAGTGAACTCAGCCGGTTTGTTGACGATGCAGCCCGTAGGCTCCAGACCTGGGCCAAAGCACTTCACCTAGGGAACCACACAGGTTGATACTGTGGCTGGTACGCTACCACTGTGACATCACATGGTACCAGGGTAACCATGTGTATTTGTATTGTGTCGAATTGACATATAATTGATTTCAATAATTCCAGCCTAAGCCACACAGCTCCAATGGGATTTTGCATGTAGGATACATTTTTTGTTGGAATTATTCAAATATATATGACATTCAAAATGTGAAAAGTGAAACATAGAATGAATTCAAACTAACTAAAATTCAAACTAAAGGTATTTTGAAGTGCGGTGAGATGATGTCTCAGTCAGCGTTTGTTGTGACATATGACAGAGCACACAGGGGAGACGGCGCACCTTCTCAGGGAACACGTCATTGGCTGCGGGGAGGATGTGGGCCCATGAAGGGGCTGTCCTTGATGTCCTCGTCATCACAGATGACGTGCACGGCGTAGTCGCCCGGCTCCGTGGGCCAGTAGCGCACGTCACATGACCCGTCGCCCTTGTCGTCACACTCGATCTTGGCCTGCGACGGACCCTCGATGGAGAATCCTAGCGCGGTCGCCGTGGAGACATGGATCACGCATGCGTTCTACAAACTGAGGTTGACTCTTGAGGGTTTTTGTGAATTTCCTTGTACAGGGCTAATTGAAAGCCTCGTTTGTTAGAGGCAAATAGTCATTGAAAAAGCGCATTACTGGAGGTCACGACCTTTCCTCGTCTCCCAGTCAGCTGATCATGACACAGGAAACTCTCTAGCACTGTGCATGTTTCCGTGACAACTGACCCCAAACATGTGGAATTTAATCTCTGCATCTGCTAACAATTACCAACCCCAACCCTGCAGCCTGTATGTATGTGTTGTGTGTGTGTGTGTGTGTGTGTGTGTGTGTGTGTGTGTGTGTGTGTGTGTGTGTGTGTGTGTGTGTGTGTGTGTGTGTGTGTGTGTGTGAGTGTGTGTGTGTGTGTCTATGAGAAGACTTCATAAGAATCTGTATGTAGGCTGCTTGGAACTGTACCAGTGGAAAGCCCTCGGGACTCTCTTGGCCCGCGGACCAGCGAGCCGAGGTTCCTGTGTGGGGCCGACCAGACACTTACCCAGGGTTCCCACCTCTGTGCCGATGGCCTCCACCACAAAGTCAGCTGACTTGCCCACCATGCCCGTCTCCAGGCCAGGACCCCACGCCCGAACCTTCTGGGACCCGGCGTCCTCACTGACCTGCACCTCGAACGGGCTGCGGCACACACACACACATTGTGTGTCAACACACTGCAGACTGAGAGAAACTTCTGTGTGTTGAGCGACGTCAGGGGACCTTGCTAATGTCAGCCAGCTCTGGCTCTGTGTGTTGTGGTCCCACACTGTGTCCACCGTTCGGGAATTCCACTAAGTGGACGAACGAATTCCCCAGGATTGGAATGTGCAGGCGGTATGTAGGAGTACATGTAGTACACATGTACACTACATAACAGTAAGCTGTTTAGGTATTCATACATATTGTAAATCCTTTGGGAAATGAGTATGTGCTTAAATGTAGGATTAAAGGACTACATTTATGTTACATTACAGTTCAAACACTCTAGTAAACAGCAGCAGTATATGGGTAAATATGAGGGTATACAGCAGGAGTATATAAATGTAAGGGTGTAGAGGTGTGTTTAAAAGGGTGTACTGTAGGAGTTTTAGCTGTGTGTTTAATGGTATAGAGTAGGAGTATAGGTGTGTATACAGGCTACACTGCAGGAGCCGTAGGTGTGCATCCAGGTAAGAGCGTTAGGGGCGATGGAGGGGGCGATGGAGGGGAGACCTGCGTGGGATGCTGTGCCCTCCCCAGGTGATGGTGATGACGTAGTTGCCGGTCATGACGGGATAGTAGTCGCACTCAAACAGGCCTTCTCCTTCCGCACGAACCGTCACCGGCTCCTCCAAAACCCTCTGAGGGCACACAGAGGTCATGGGTCAAACCACGTCAAGGTCAAAGTTCCAGAACGGCTGGGTTGAATTGTTGACTTAGTCGAATTGGCCTCGTGGGACTTTGGTAAACAAACAAGCCGTAACCCCATGAACAGCGAGCCACCCTGCAACTGTGCAGAGCTTGACGATACTCACTCGGACCTCTTGACGGTG